>OV651817.1:6488843-6531343 GCA_927349885.1 Psylliodes chrysocephalus | reverse complement strand
GAGGGGAGCAACCCTTTCGAAAAATTTAAATGGCATGGGGTGGTGAGTGATAGCTCATTTGAAAGAGGATTTTATTCTCTATTTAACCGTGTAAAAAAATTTGAAATTTGCTTCATTAATTCTCGACTAATTGTTGTTTCAGAATAACGGAAATTAACGTAGCGCACTCATCCTTAGAATTAAAATTCGGCCCTGCATCACTTCGGTTTTGGTTCAGACGTGAAGTAAGCCTTATTGCCATTAGAAGGTCACTGTTAGTCTAGTTGCTTCCCTATTTTGTGAGGTTTTGTTATTTTTAAACATTAATAAATCAACACGTAATGAAGCAAATTTCAAAATTTTTTGTACGGTTGAATAGAGAATAAAACCCCTTTTCAAATGAGCTATCACTCACCACCCCATGCCATTTAAATTTTTCAAAAGGGTTGCTACCCTCCAGTAAGAGATGAAATTAAGGGTAAACTAATCATGCAAAAATGTACATTGTAGAAATCAAAAATCGACCTGTCTCGGCGATTTTCCTAACAAGGCCCCAGTAACGAGTTAGTTAGGGGGGGGTAAGACTTATGATGCTCACTGTATAGTAGAATAGTAGGATATAATAGTAGGATATAATTGCTATTTGTTGAAAATAATTTTCAGTATTTTATTTTGTATGACATTTAGTGGTCTAAGGGTTGTTTCATATAGGCCTCCCCATACTAGTATAACATAACATAGGTAGAATAGATTCTACCAAGCTAAAATATAGGCTTATCAAGAGATTTTGGTTGAGAAATTGTTTTAAAAGATAAAATTTATAGATTATAAATCTAAACTTTTTGATATGATATATGAGAGTCCCAGTTTAGATGTTGGCCTATAATTATACCCAAGTATTTAGAAGTTTATGTTTTTTGTATTTTGGAGTCCAAATTACCAGTAACTATTTCTTTAAATTCTCAGTTTTTTCATTTTTTTTTTTGTTTGTTTTCACGTTGGTGATATGGGGGTGTATTTTTCATAACTTCGTAGAGGAATTGGGGATTATGCATTTTCATAGTTGCATTTCAGTTTTTTGGATCTCAATAATCAAGTTGTTAAAAGAATAATATAAAATAATTAAGTATAATAATGTAAATTATAAAAATTTACATTTACATTTTTATACCAAATTATTGCCTGTTCAATGTGGGTACCATTATTTCTGATTAGGAAGCCACCTGTTTGGTTTTCATCTGGACTGTCTGGTTTCACCCAGACTGTCTGGATTTCACCAGGACTGTCTGGTTTTTTTAAAGGTTTGTCCGGTGGCCAGTTGCACTATGAAAATGTCCGGAAATATCTGGACATTTTTTATTTCATTAAATTGTTGTGTTTATGTATTAAAAGGCGCTACACTAAATTATAATTTTTTTAGTAATAGGTACTTGTATAAATTATTGCTTTTAATGTAATTTAATTTTTTATAAAAAAAATTGTGCAATTGGTCTAATATGTTTTGTTCCTCGTTTTATTTATATTTTTATTATAAATTTTTATTTTTTCATTATCTACTTTGCAAATTACCTAGACGTTAAAAAATAGGAAAAGATGCCTGTTTTTATTGTTTGTTTAATTTAAATAACATACTTACCTAGTTATAGGTAAATTAATAATGTTGTTATTTTTTAAAATGTAAAATAATGTGTGTAAAAATTTAAATTTTAATAAGTGTATTATTTTAATTTTTTAATTCTTTTAATTTAAAAGCAAATATGAAGGTACAACCTACAACTAAGCGAGGTTTTTATTTTTCTAAATAAATAATAATGAAGCAGGTATGTACATGTATATATCCCCTAGCTTGGATCGATCATGTCTGGATATTGGGAAATAAAAAAGTGGCAACCATATTTCTGATTGGCTACATTCATAAAGAATGCCTGATTATTTATATTAGGTTGCAAACTAACAGCAGGTTGCAAGAACGTTCATTTACATTTTTAGTTGGATACATTTTTAAAGAGCTTGAAATTGTGATATATCTGAATTGCATTAACTTAAAATTAGTCAGAGTCTAAACATCTGTCAAAGTTTAACCTACAAAATTGTAATGAACATTCCTGAAATCAGCTATAAATAATTGTAAAGCTCTTTAAATTCTTTTCTTTTTTGTTTATTATTTTAATATTCTATTTAAAATTGTGATAAGTTACTCAATGTATTTGTTTTATCTTTTACTTTCTTTAATTTATAAATAGAATATTTTGAATGTATTTTTTCCATAATCAAATATAAAAATAAACAAAAATTATGAAATTACATTATGTAAATCAAAATCAGGATCACATAATTTAACCATATTTTAAGTATTTTGTAAAGTAAGGATATAAATAGAACATTTTAATATACCTACCTAATACTGGCCAAAATAAAATTTAAACTTAGTCACAAAATGAATTATAAAGTGAACAAAAGGGTTATGAAAATTGTGAAACAGCGATCTTATAATGTAGAAAATTTTAATTTGTTATCTAATTTAAGTTATTATTAAAAAATTGAATTTATATGTGAGAAGTTTTTTCCTAAATAACCATTTTTTGACATGGTGCCATCAAACAAAAATACCTACATAAATATAAGTTTTCTAGAATCATAATAAAATTTCAATACATCAGTTACCACTTATACTTAAATCTATATGTTCACTGAAATTGTGAAACTGAGAATTATATTTTTGAGTTATACTTTACTTATTTCTTTATACATGTTCTGTCACATCTCACAATAATGAAGTACAACTTTGAAACATCCTGCATTTCAAAATGCAAAACTTACTTTATCTAGGCCTTCTGACAAAGTGCCTACTTCTTGTTCTGAATGAGAAGTTTGTTCGTCCTTATAAACATTTCCAAATATACAATGTGCTTGACATAAAACTAATGGAATAAAATCAGAATTCTTTGTTATGCATTTCTTTATCTCATCGAGATCTTCTTTATACTTCTGTAACCATTGTTTATGATGGTAGGGTAGATTTTCAAGACATTTTTCTTTGTGTTCGATTCTGAGTAAGGATTGTTCTCTGCAAAAGTCATTATTTAAACGTCATTTTAATTGTAGTTTGAAATGCAATTAGTGCATAGTTACCTGTAGCTTCTAAATGTAGAAATTACGGATTTAAAATAGACTCTTTCTTCATGTACATTAATGGATTCTCCATTCATTTTGTACAGATTTAAAACAGTGTATAAATGAACAAGTAGCAAAGGTCAAAGTTTATAATAAAAAATCATTAAAATCTTATTTAAGCTATGTTTTTAGGTCAAATAGCTTGTAGCTTGAGTTCAAAACTCTATCTATAACCTCAAATTTATATTTTATGAATGTAACAACTTCATGTCATACATTCTTCTGTTTATTATTATTAATGGTATAATACTCTTTAGGTCCGTATTTCCGTATTTATAAACAGAACTCAGCTGAGTCGGACTTGGGGGCTATATCAAGCTAGCGGGCACTCTGTGGCGGCACCATACAAGACCTGCAGGGTTATTCTACTAAATTTATAGCCCGGCTAAAAGTTTATAGCCCGGCTACAAGTTGGATTTTGAAGTTAGGAACATATAAAGTTCAAGCCAAAATCCAACTTGTAGCCGGGCTATAAATTTAGTAGAATAACCCTGCTGGTGGGTTTTTTGTAGCTTTTTTGTTACGCTATTTGCGAATTTGTAGCTTTGCCCAGGTCCGAAAAAACAGCGGATGCGCTAGCTTGAATTTCCATAAATTGCATAGTAGCGGCACAGATTCGACCCAGCTGGTTTTTCGTAACTTTTTTGTAGCTTTTTTGTTACGCTAGTCTCCCTTATGTAGCTTGTACTGAACCTGAGAAAAGCGCGGATCCGCTAGCTTAGCGGATATTTGTAGCGGCACCAGCCCGAACCCGGCTCATTTTTTGTAACTTTTTTGTAGCTTTTCTGTTACGCCTGTCCAATGAACTGGAGTGGGGTAGAATGCTTGTCAATAGGCTTGAGATGCGACTCTATGGGCGAAGACAGGTTATTTTTCATCTCACTCGGGAGTATTTATAACGACCATTTCCTATTTCACTTTGTTATTGTCTGATCCACCAGCCTGTGGATTGAACAATAACAATGTGAAACAGAAAATGGTTATTATAAATACTCCCGAGTGAGATGAGAAATAAAAATGGCTGCGCCCATAGAGTCATATCTTGTTCAATTGATAAAATATGCACCACAGACCATACCCTATATGCACATTAGCTTTCTACCCCACTCCAGTTCATTGCGCCTGTCTCGATTTCGTTGCGAGGCCTGAACGTGAGTAATATGTGCGTGAGAGAAAAGTGCGTTAGTTTAAAATCAAGTTTCGGCCTCTACCTCAGATAAATAAATAATAATAGATAACTACGCTGAATGTCAAAAATTTACATTGCGTTTGTTTGAAAGCAACATATACAAGCCAGTTGTTAGGAGGGGAAGAGCGGGGTTTGTTAGTTTTATTATCCAGTAGCGTATCAAATAAATGTCAATAGAAATGCTTTTGATTTATATTATTTTATTAGTTTTGAGATATTTCAATGATCAATGTTTCTAATATGAGATGTTTATAGAAAACCGTCAAAAATGAATTTTTCAGTCGACCAATACATATATTTTTTAAATTAAAAACATACATTATTTTTATACACAAATAATTTGAACAAACGTTGCAATGATAGGTTTTATAAATTCTAAATTTTTGTACTAATATTTTTTAATAATATCGATTCTTTTGTAAATTATTTTTATTGATTTGTTATGAGTACCGCTTATATATGTAATAAAAAATAGAATAAAGTGGAGTCTATTCTGTAACAATTCCTTTATATTTAACGGCCTTTAAAAATATTTTCTTCTTTACTTCTGTCATTATTTAAACGGATCTTTAAAATACATTAGAGGACTATCTTAAAGAAATCTGTTTAAATAATGACAGAAGTAAATTAACGAATACGAACATATTTTTATAGGCCGTCAATATTTTTAAAGGCCGTTAATATAAAGGACCCCAGTATCTGTTTATTGTTAGTCCCTTTTAAGTTAATTAAATTTTGTGCACAAAATATTTATGGTTTTTAATAATTGGGAAAGTAGGGTTAAAAAAACAATTTTTATAATAGGTATGTAATTCATTTTATTAGATAGTTGGATTAGATCTGGAAAACGAAACAAAGACAAATGTTATAATAACAGTTTATAATAAAGCGATACTTATGTAATAAATGATAAGTTCATAATTACACCGTTTTAAAATATTGCCAAGGTTTCCTAATACACAATATTTTGAATAATAAAACTTAATTTCGATGAATTCTTGTCAGTTAGAAATAGAACAACGTTAAGCAATTTTTTAGAGACGTTGTGTTATTGTACTCATTTGGTTTAATAACAATTAATAATGGATAATGGGGTGATTATAATAATTTAGTTGCCAACAATTTTCCTTTCACATACCTAATTTATAAATCAAATAATTATGTGACAGGTACCTAGATAACTAAAACTAATATTCATTAACTACAGATAAATAAAACCCAACAATTTTCCTACCACACAATTTACAAATGAAATTAATTATGAGACGTGATAATAAGTAAATATAATATACATTCACTTGAGATGTTGTTGGGATGGGGTGTTAATACACTGCGACCTAAAAGATCTATTGTGCCCCTTCTGTCGCTAATGCACCAAGGAAATGTCTCAATGCCTATAACGACCCTTCCAATCCTATCTTCCCAAGGAAGTGTAGGATTTGGAGTGGTTTCGTGTTAGGTAAATCTCTCTCTCTCTTTTCTATTTGATATCCTCCTACTAGGTATGGTGCCCTTGGATTCTGGAGTACTACACATTCAGTTAGAATGTGAATGGAGGTTTCGTCCTCCTCCTCACAGAATCTGCACTCAATATCCTCTACTACTCTCAGTTTACTAAGGTGTCCTTTAAGTCGATAATGCCCGGTAAGGATCCCTGTTACAATAAGAATCCTGTTCTTGCTCAGGCAGATGCAGGCTGTGATGTATGCCTTATTTATACACTACTCAATAAAACAACACCTTGTTGTAAGCTTTTATTCTCTAGTATTCTGATAAACACAGTAATTCAGTAATGGTTATAATACAAGACAAAACTCAAGATGAAATACGAACTTGTAATACAAGACAATGCGCATCTGACTCTTATTTAGTACTCGTGGCGGCATCTACGTACGATCTATAATCCTACGGGGTCACAGACTACAGATGACTGTGATATAAGGAGAAACTTATATGAAGCTGAAACATAGATGGCGTCACGGGTACTAACATTACCATTTATAAATGGGTATACAGATCTCACACATGCTTCCGATTCCGATGTTTCATACCATGGTTTCCTGGTTATATTCACCCAGAAGTATCTTAGCGTGTCTTAGCCTTACGAGATTGATCCAATTATCGGTTCTTACACTGCCCAATTATTTTTTAATCTCGTCGTGGACGTTTGAAAGAGAAAAGTCAGTAAATGCATCGCCTTTCAAGGGGATGCTTTAGATGTTCTTCAGACTGTACCTGTGGAAAAAACGGATGACTTTGAAAGACTTACAGCCGTATGCATAGTCGATCGCCACCGCCAGCGACTCGCCAGAGATTCATTTCGGCGTATCTCGCGATCCGCCGGCGAAAGCCCAAAAAGCTGGCGACTCGCCGGAGATTGTCACCGGGGAATGTCATTTCACGCAAGTTTTTGAAATGAAACCTATTTTAATTTAGACAATAAGAAAAATCATATCATAATAATTACATATATTATTGTGTTATTAAAATATGAATAGGTAATTAAAAAATTACAAAATTTATTGGTTCCCGTACTAATACTTAGAATATTCAAATTAATTAAACAAAGACAAAAAACATTTTTATTATTTATAGTTTTTGTTCAAATACTCACTAGATGTAGAAGGTTTAGAATGTGACATAGTTTCCAGTTGAGGAACAGCTTCAGGATGTGAGTAAAATAAGGGCATTACTCCTTTCATTAAAAACATTTTTCCTCCTGGAGACTTAGCAAAGGCAGAATCCTCAAAATGTCTTGAACAAATTCTACTGAATACACTCTTCATCCTCACGTATACCCAAACTCTTCATCCACATATATCTAGTTTGAGGATCTTTTGGAAACCTAAATAGGTATAAATAGTGTTTTCTTATTCATATAGGTAGGTATATAGGATTTCATGTAATACAGAAATGCAACATAGTATACTTTAAAATAACTATGGTGTTCTAACAATATATTTTGTCATTAAAATAAAGCAATACTAAGATTTTATAACTAAAGTAAATGCCACTAGAGCCTTCTTAAATGTACAGTGTGCATAACAATATAACTTTAATTTAAAGATAGCCTATTAATAAATTCAAAGTTATTAAACAAAGGCACATTAAAATAATTCGAAATTCGACGTTGAATTTTATTTTAAACTTTAAAATAAATTGTTGTTGTTTAAACCTTATTTTGAATTATGATACCCCTCAAAAAAGTGTGATGCAACGGTAATGGTTTTTATTTACTTACCTATGAAACGTTATCGAACTGAATTTGAGATACTTTCTCGAGCACACAATACAATTCACTGGAATTTTTAAGCAATTAAATGCACTAAAATAACTTAAACCACAAAAATGTTTCAATTAAAGTACGAAATAAACTCAAAATGAACCACAAAATAACCATAAAATAACTAACCTAAAGCCTTGGTTTCTTTGAACACTCCGTTGCGGTGAGCGGACAGTCCGTCGACCGCTGAGGACAGCAATTTTCGCCCGAGGTGGTTTGTTAAAAAATATAGAAAATGATACTTTCTCTATGTCTGTACGTGCTGTTTATGTATTATGAATGTAAACGAAAGGTACTAAAATGGTTGCAAATAAATTGTTTGCATTGTTATTATTGTTGGAAGAGGAAGAACAAGAGGAACTGGCAATTGCAACCGTCAAAGTTTCCAATAAGCCAGTGAATGAGTTGTTTTTGTATCGCGATACAGAAGGTGCCTTTAATATCACTGTGCAGCGGAGGCTTTTTGGAAATGAAACCAAATTTAGGGAGTATTTTAGACTTTCTACAGATCTTTTTGATTTCGTGTTGAGTTTTATAAAGGACATAATTTCCAAGAAACCTAAAAATAAAGTCATAATGTCATCTGTATGTGTGAATTTGTCACTCATTGTTTTAAAATTAATAACAATATAGTCTCCGCACACGCCGACGATTCCGCTGATATCAAACTCAACAGATATAAACCGACTCTTCGCGACAAATCAGCGGCATGACGCCGTCCTGTTCAGCTAAGCGGATTCAAGAAAACCATTCCCATTTAAATACTCTGGTTGGATAAAATCGTCAAAACGCGACGATTGACGGACTGTCCGCTCACCGCGACGAAGTGTTCAAAGAAACCAAGGCTTGACTAACGTAGTCCTGTCAATTTTTTGCTAACCAATCAGGTGTGTAACCAAAATAGCGAATATCCAATCAAGTCGTGTAACCACTGCTATATAGTGAGAGGAGATGCTGGTTACAAATATTGCATGATAGGGCTGTATCTATTATTTATTTATTTATCTGAGGCCTCTACAAGTAATATGTGCAACTCGATAGTGTGACTATCTGTTGCTAGATGGCACCAGTATTGCATTTCATGAATTATGGCCATCTTCCATCAAATATATTTTTGAGAAATTTAGATATAATCTCAAAATCGGATATTTTCAACGGTACGTACATTGTATAAATATGTACGTATATTAATTATTTGTCCGATATTAATGTAAAATACATATTGACAATGAAAGACAAATTGAACATTTCATTTAAAAACGCAGTCTTGATTTTTTTGATTGTAAGCATGATAAAATAACAATTTATTTTTTTTTTAAGAATGTGATTTTTTTCATACACTGTTGTAAAGCCTCTTATTCCCTATTCAATTTTGAGGGGTTGAATCGCCCCCTTATAGGGGGTTGCTCGTTCAAGCCTCAAATATATACGTCAAAAGATGTCCCCCAAAGAAAATCATCAGACGTGTTCGACGTGTTTCGGGAAATTTTTCCAATTACTATGGGATAAGAACTATACGGGGTGGCTCGTCTGAGATGGAACACCCTGTACATAGTGAGAATAGGTAATTGCTTGGTAGCTATTACCACCGGTGTGAAGTTAACAGTAAGTTTTTAGCAGTAAAAATAACCGAAAACACCAGATCGGAAAATAGTGGCGTCCGGCCACATACTTTGATTTTCTTTTACTATACGGAGAATGATCGCACTGCGCAGCTTTCTGAGTGCCTTTTAAAAGGAGAGAGAAAACTCCGCCATTTTGAACCCTTATTACGTGTTGCCTACATCTTGGCGCAATATTTTTAATAGGTGCGTTTTAATAATCCGCTTCTGCTTCGGAATTGTCGGTTTTCTTGTTTTAATCTGACAGGTTAAAACGACTAAACCGACAATTCCGGAAGCAGAAGCGGATGATTAAAACGCACCTGATATTTTGCTTGCTACTGTCAGTGTCAGTAGGCGAGTTCGGTCAGTCAGGGGCTGGAGCGCGACAAATTTTAGGGTGCTTTTAAATGACATTTAAGCGTGTTAAACTGTCACTAATCGGACTAAACCGAACGCTAAAAGAGTCGTTTGGAGTTAAAAGTGTTAAAGGAGTTAAAGGAACGTGGCAAACCGAACGCAATGTGTGAATATTATTTTTGAAGTCACATGGTTCAAAATGGCCGCGCCCTATGTTGGGCGTGTCGGACCTCTCTCTTGCCTCGTATAGTAATCAAAAGTCGTTTTCCAGTGTGAAATATTTTCGAACCATTATTTTAAACTTAATTCAAAATGACGTCACTAAACAGAACGCTGGAAATCGTAAGGTTCGAACCTATGACGTAAAAATTGTTTTGTTTTGTGTATTGTGTTGAAGTTTGAAGTTGAAATGGATTTGATAACATTAATGATAATTGACAAGGAAAATGAGTTAACACAACAGATTATTACTATTAAAAATTTTGTTATTAATAGTGATGATATTGAAAGTTTATGTTTAATTTGAAACAACATTAATACTCCTCATGTTAGGATACCGGATTATTATGAACAGTGGCTGCAGAACTATTTGGATACCGATTTTTATTCTTTATTTAGAAAAAAGAAAATCAAAGTATGTGATTTAGAATGAATAGAGATACATTTTACAGACTACTTCGGATCTCTCAGTCCAGTGTTCTGGTTTCGTATCCAATCCGTGATTGTTGTAAATAGTCAAAATGTGTTCATGCTTGGGAGTGTGGATCGACTCGAACTGTTTTGACCGCGCATGTGTTTTTTAAGTGTTATGAATATTGTATTGGCTTTTTAGACCATACGGAACGTATGTAATCCCAAATGCCCAAATTGTTTATTTATATGTGGACGAATGTCTCTTGTTCTTGTTTTATTTGTAAATTAAAGCAATTTTAGAATTATTAATTTTTTAATATTATTGTTTTTATTTATTCCATTGAAATGTGATGATAATGATAAACATATACATACAAATGTTATTTGAAGTTGAGCTTTCAAAAGGAACTTCATTATTATAATAAACAATAAACAAAACACCTTTACGTGTTCTGGTTTTCCAACAATTTCAAACAGTCTTTACGCATACGGTCCCGCACAGTTTCAAAACAGTTTTCATTTTGAGAACCAGAACAAACCTTTTAATAGAAATTACCGCACAAGTACGGTAATTACCGTACGATTGTCAACCCTGCCTCCATGCTGCGTCTAGCTAAAGCACGGTTCAATTTTCAAGAACCTAATTTAAACCCGGTTCTTGATGACGTCACCGTTTCAACGCTGGAAAACGTTCAGTTCCAAACATACGAAAAATTTTCAAACCAGAATACCGCTGGAAAACACCTAAAGTATGTGCGTCCGGCATACAACTATTTTAATAATCTTGTCAATATGTATTTTACATTAATATCGGACAAATAATATACATACCGTTGAAAATGTCCGATTTTGAGATTATATCTAAATTTCTCAAAAATATATTGGATGGAAGATGGCCATAATTCGTAAATTGCAATACTGGTGCCATCTATCAACAGATAGTCACAATATCGAGTTGCACATATTAGGTCTTTTCCATATCTATGGTCTTTTCCTTTGCATCGAAAGTGTAGCACTGAGATACATCACTTCTGAAAATATCGTTCCATCTATACAATTTGTATAAATGGAACGATATTTTCAGAAGTGGTGTAGCTCAGTGCTACACTTTCGATGCAAAGGAAAAGACCTATTACTTTAGTTGCCGAACACATACTTTGATTACTATACGAGGCAAGAGAGAGGTCCGACACGCCCAACATAGGGCGCGGCCATTTTGAACCCTGTGACACAGTTTACAGCTAAAGAATCAGATCGCTCACTCTGCGTCGGCACTTTGGATCTCAATGTTTCAGTTTATACACTGCGCAACTCGGATAATACAATATATGACAACCGCCTATAATAAAACAGCAATCTTCTGCGTATCCTGAATTTGTATCCCTGGAGTGGATGTTATTTTGGAACTTTTAACTGATCCGAGTGAGCTAACTGATTCTTTAGCAATAAACTGTGACTTCAAAAATAATATTCACTGACACTGACAGCAGCAAGCAAAATATCAGGTGTGTTTTAATCATCCGCTTCTGCTTCCGGAATTGTCGGTTTAGTCGTTTTAACCTGTCAGATTAAAACAAGAAAACTGACAATTCCGAAGCAGAAGCGGATGATTAAAACGCACCTATTAAAAATATTGCGCCAAGATGTAGGCAACACGTAATAAGGGTTCAAAATGGCGGAGTTTTCTATCTCCTTTTAAAAGGCACTCAGAAAGCTGCGCAGTGCGACCATTCTCCGTATAGTAAAAGAAAATCAAAGTATGTGATGCCGAAACTTGATTTTAAATTAACGCACTTTTCTCTCACGCTCGTGGAGAAACGATTATAGGTCTTTTCCTTTGCATCGAAAGTGTAGCACTGAGCTGGGCTGTCGCATGTCGTTTGTTTTAACAGATGGTTTTAAATAGTTCTTTACATTATTGGCGATTGGCACAACTTGTCGTTGTCAGCCCTGATCGTTAAACGATGCGCTTGACATATACACATGTCAAATTCTTTCTAAAAAGTCAAACAATCGTATATGGTTGGGCGCCAAGAGCTAAGCAAAAAGCATTTATTTCTGTGAATAGTTTAAAGGTAAAATTAGTTTTTATCTCTCATCCACTATCATATAGACAACCCCACTTAATCTAGCTATCATTAAACAACTTAACCTCTTTACAAGTAGTATCCTATTGCACGTGTTAAAAAAAAATGCCGGGTGAAAATTCGCATTTTACATTGCAGAACGACTCGCCTTGTCAAATGGAGACCATGGAAGTAGCAGCAACGGCCCAAATATTGAACAATCATGTTACCAAACCCGAAAAAATGGAAGATATTCCTGCAGATGAGATGACTTCCAGAGATTATTACTTCGATTCGTACGCGCATTTCGGCATCCATGAAGAAATGTTAAAAGATGAGGTTAGAACGCTTACATACAGAAATTCGATGTACCACAATAAACACCTATTCGCTGGGAAAGTAGTCATGGACATTGGCTGTGGTACAGGCATTCTTAGTATGTTTGCGGCTAAAGCAGGTGCAAAGAAGGTACTCGCTGTTGAGTGCTCCAATATAGTGGACTATGCTAAGCAAATAATCGAAGCTAACAAATTAGATCACATCATTACAATTGTCAAAGGCAAAGTAGAAGAAATAACATTACCTGAGGGAATAGAAAAAGTTGATATCATCATTTCAGAATGGATGGGTTACTGCCTGTTCTATGAGAGTATGCTGGACACAGTTCTATTTGCACGTGATAAGTGGTTACAACCTGATGGGCTCTTGTTTCCTGACCGTTGCTCATTATTTGTAACTGCCATAGAAGATCGTCAATATAAAGATGAGAAGATAAATTGGTGGGATGATGTTTATGGTTTTGACATGAGTTCCATTCGCAAAGTGGCAATAAGTGAGCCTCTCGTAGATGTAGTTGATCCTAAACAAGTAGTTACAGGACCAGCTTTAATTAAAGAAGTAGACTTGTACACTGTCAAAAAAGAAGATTTGGATTTCAGTGCACCCTTTATGCTTACAGTTAGAAGGAATGATTACATTCAAGCATTGGTTACATATTTCACTGTGGAATTTACAAAATGCCATAAACGAATTGGTTTTACCACTGCCCCAGATGCTCCATATACACACTGGAAACAAACTGTGTTTTATTTTGAAGATTATATGACTGTTAAGAAGAATGAAGAAATCCAAGGAGTCTTCACTATGAAACCAAACCCACGAAACAACAGAGATTTAGATTTTGTCATTGAACTTAACTTCAAGGGGGAACTTGGAGAAGTACATGAGACTAATAGATATCGAATGCGTTAAGTCACTATTCTTTCCTAAGTTTCAGTGTGATTGACTTATTTAATAAATCTGCTAATCCTCTACTTTTGTCTAACCTTGAGTTTGGCTAAATGCAGGACATTTTCCCATTGCAACTTTATATTCTTTTGAATTAGATTGGCATTTTGGAAATTATCCAAAATTAGTAAGGTAATTAATCATTATTAAGTGTAAACTTTGAAGATCTGTGAAATAGTTTTTTAATAAGTATAATTTAAGAAGTATTTTATCTTAAAAGTATTCAATAAAGTTTTCATTTTAGTGTGTTTGTTTTTACTAACCATATTATTGTTGAAACACCTCGACAAGAATTTTTGTTAATTGTAATTATCAAGACTTATTTTAAAATACAATTAATTTTAGTAAATTCCGACTTTAATGTAAAGTATGTTGCAGGCTTAATAACATGTTTTTGATGAGAAAAATATCTGTTAATTTTTTCAATGAGTATATTTTACAAGAACTAATTGACAGTCAAAATGAAATAATATCAAAGCATCATTTTAGCGTCTACAAGAGTTCCATATTTTTTTTCTTTAGTTGCATTGAAGAACAGTAATGATTTTATGAAAAAATATTTTTAATATTGCTAAGATAGATTTAAAATCTTGAGTTATCTATTTTTCAAAAAGTTAAGGATGATAGCTATTGGTAATGAGCAGCTACATGAACTCCTTCCTTCATAACTTATACTTTGTATTTTTTATAATTAATTTTTTTGTCAAATGACTTCCATTTTTTATTTCTGGCATTTATACATGAATTTTAAATACAATAAATTTTGAATAGAAAAATGGTCATTTTATATTTCCCCTTCTACACTTAAACTTGCCAACAATTTTATTTTTTAAATTGTAAAGAAGACTAATTTTATACAACTTTGTAATAATAAAAAAGAAGTGGAAACAGATTTTTATTAAAAAAAAACGTAATATACAATTTCTGTGAATAAATTATTCCAATACTGATTTAGTTAAAATTAGTGATTTTTTATGTTTAATTATACCACAAGCAAATTAGAATATAATTACTTTACCTAAACATATAAAGGTAATATAGGGTGACCAGACGTCAGGATAAAGCCGGCTTTTTCGCTTAAATGAAAACGTCAGGCTGGCTTTTTGTCATGTCCGGCTTTTTATCAATCGAAAATTGATGAAATCATTTTATTAAAATACAGTTTGACAACAAAGATTTAAAATGAGGAATTTTTATCATTATCTTTAGATAAAAAGTAGTCTTACTTAAAATTTGTGAATTCTACTTTGCTATTCCGGCACATAATGCTGCCGTCGTGAGAATTTTTTCTTTAATCGCAGTAGACCAAAGAAAGAAACCGTTTATCTATCGAATCAATAAAAAGCCTCATGTTAAAATTTAATTTAAAAATTTCTTGTTAGGAATATTATAATTATTTGATGGACAATCCCAATATTTTAAAAGAAATTGGTTCTTCTGAAAAGTATAAGTAGTTTTTACCTAAATAAAAATTGTTACATTTTTTTATATAAATATATTTGTTAAATGTCAGGTTTTTTTTTTAAAAATCAGGCTTTTTTTGTCCTGGTTGTCCTACTTTTCTGCAAATAAATCTGGTCACCCTAGGTAATAATAAAATGGTATTTATTTTATAATCTTCAGTGAAATCCATCTTAGCTGTTCTACTCAATACCAATATAGGATATCAAGTGGAATGAATAAATATAAAATTTTTATACTAAGAAATAAGATTAACATAAATTACTAAAATATTCTACATGATCTCTAAAGCCTGGTAATAAATAAAGGACCCCGCAGGTTTCTTATGGAAATTGGGTTTCGGTGGATTTTTTAAATTTTTGATATGATGTAGTCCATGTCATTCTCAACAAATGTTACCATTGTGCCAACCCCTATAAATGAACAATTTGTCTGCTTGGGGGCGTTAAAATCACCCATTTTTAAAAATAGACCATTTATTTTGAAAGCCTGGAAAAATATATTTGCAAGTTTTATTTTAGGTTATGCTATATATCGTATTGTACTTTTTATTTTAAAAAAATCTAACCGCCCCCCACTACCCCCAACCTCCCCCTACCCCAGTTTTCAAAATATTATCTTGGGTACTTTTAAATGCATTGTCAAATGTTTTAATAAGTTAAAATTAAGGTAACCGCGCTTTTTAAAATTATCCCCCCAACTGGAGGGGGGAGGCTATAACAAAAAATATCGGTGGATTTGGCTGAATTTTTAGTATGATGTAGTCTATGTTGTTTTGAATAGAAATTAATTGGGTCACAAACTCCAAAAATGAACAGTTTGGCTGCTAGGAGGCTCTAAAGTCACCGTTGCCTCAAAATAGACCACCTATTTTGAAAGCTTGGGAAAATGTATTTACATATTTTATTTTAGGTTATGCTATATAGTATTGTGCTTTTTATTTTAAAAATATCTAACCGCCCCGCACTACCCCCCCGATCTCCCCCTACCCCAATTCTCAAAGGATCTTATATAGGTGCTGTTACAATCATAAGGAAAAAAAGAAAAGTGGATTTTTTTATCACAAAATGTATACAATTCCCTAAATTGTTCTTTTGTCACAGAAAAAGTTTTTTGGAACTCTTCATCACTGCAACAGTCTTCATTACTATACATGTTTTCAGAAAAAGTGTTTACAGTTTTTCGCATTTGCTGTAAAAAATATTGTATTTGAGTACCTTTAAGAACACAAGGTCTATTTACGTAACGCAAACCAGGAAGAAGAATCTTTAGGATACAGGATTTATCGTCCAAATGTGCCTGACATGATTTTACATCTTCAGAAATGTAAATACCTATTAGTTCTAATAAATGCATCAACTCTACATTCAACAGAAAGTCTATGAATGTCATTTACTTCATCACAAACAAAGCAAGTAGAATTATTTGTTTGACTTAAAACGTTGAGTCTTAGACAGAACGGATTATTTTCTACGTCTATCAATTCTTGATTAATAGATCGATTGCAATTAATGCAAAGGCGTCTGTTTTCAGCATTTCGCCGAATAACTGCTATTTTGCGTTTATTTACATTTTCTTCTCCATCCATACGTGAAAGTTGCGCTGGGCGAAAAAGTCTTTCGCATACGTAGCAAGCTTCTCGATTTTGGTAAGCCATTATAATAATATCAACAGTAAACAAATATACAAAAACACAATATATCGTACAACAACACAAAAAAGGACAACAAAGCACAACAATTATTAATATTAATGTCAGAAAGCCAATGTATAAGTTTGACAATTAATGTCAAAAATATTGTCCATATCCGCCTATTACTATCATACTAAAAAATATTGTTGATAGTTATGCATTTGATTTAATTGAAATATTTGGTAAACGTACGTTCTCAATGTTTACCAGAGAACCCCTAATTTTGGATCATTTTACCCTGAAAATACAATTGCAATTGAATGAGATATTTAAAAGAAAAGTGGGGCTGTTATGTTCTGTAGCAGAATATCTAATTATTTTTTGTTGTGTCCCTCCCTCCACGATTGGATGATAATTAAAATATAGATTTTTCTAATTAAGCTTATACATCCATTTTTTGCTTTTTTAAACAGGCGAAGGGGGGAATATGAGGGAGTATAGAATTAGTTTTATAAGAAATAAATAAACTGTTTATTTTTAGAGTTTGTCAACCAATTTATTTTTATTTAAAAGTACCCAGAATAATATTTTGAAAATTGGGTCAAGGGGAGGTCGGGGGGGGGGGGGGGGGTAGTGGGGGAGCAGTTAGATATTTTTAAAATAAAAAGCACAATACTATATAGCATAACCTAAAATAAAATATGTAAATACATTTTCCCAGGCTTTCAAAATAGGTGGTCTATTTTGAGACAACGGTGATTTTAGAGCCTCCTAGCAGCAAAACTGTTCATTTTTGGAGTTTGTGACCCAATTAATTTCGATTCACAACAACATAGACTACATCATACTAAAAATTCAGCCAAATCCACCGATATTTTTTGTTATAGCCTCCCCCCCCCCCCAGTTGGGGGGATAATTTTAAAAAGCGTGGTTACCTTAATTTAAACTTATTAAAACATTTAGCAATGCATTTAGAAGTACCCAAGATAATATTTTGAAAACTGGGGTAGGGGGAGGTTGGGGGGTACTGGGGGTCGGTTAGATTTTTTTTAAATAAAAAGTACAATACTATATATAGCATAACCTAAAATAAAACTTGCAAATATATTTTTCCAGGCTTTCAAAATAAATGGTCTATTTTTAAAAATGGGTGATTTTAACGCCCCCAAGCAGACAAATTGTTCATTTTTAGGGGTTGGCGCAATGGTAACATTTGTTGAGAATGACATGGACTACATCATATCAAAAATTTTAAAAAATCCACCAAAACCCAATTTCCATAAGAAACCTGCGGGGTCCTTTGTTTTCCATTTTTCTTGCACTATTTTTAGACATAACGAGACTAACAGAATAGCTTGGGTTTTCTTATTTAATTCTTTAGAGAATTAATTACTACAAATAATCCATTTTAATTTGGTCGGATTTATGTGTATGTTACGTTTAATGGAAAAATAACTAATTTTACCTCGAATCATAACTGAGCAGCTTCATAAGTACACATGTCTTTTATTTCAAACTAGTGGAACAACTTTAGATGACTTTATGCAAGTCAGAAATGTAAGTACAGTATAAATATTTGAGGCCCTAAAACCGAGCTCCTAAGATCTAATTTTACGAACGGGGGTCTTGGTTAGCCAAATACGTTATAATAAGTTTAATTATGCGGCTTCGAAGCCATAAAAGAACATTTTGAAATCAGCAGACGATGGTTTAAGATCTCGAATGTCTTACTGAAATCTAGTAGAGCAAGAAATTCTATTATATATCAAATTGACTAGAGCAGCTGCTGCCCTACATTTATAGGATAATACAGCCATTCAAATATTTTCATGTATTCAAATATTCAACAAATTCTTTTTTTTATTTTATGTTGAACCGGTATGATAATTGTATACCTATGTATAACCGCAAAAATATCAAACTAGTTCCAAAAAATCTTTGGTTGGTAATATTAATTGTAGCTTTAAGTTGAGGTATCACCATAGACTAAGGTGACCATTCGTACTGATTTTACCAGTACAGTACTGTTTTCAGGGAATAAGTCCTGGTTAGTCATTAAACAAAACCAGTACATGAAAACTGGTTTTAAAAGTCTAAACCAACATTTACTATTTTTATATTCAGTGAATTAAAAGAATTTTGTAGACATAAAATATAAAAAACTTTTGGATTACAGTGATACGCGATGGTTAGCTTTACGACCAGCTATAGAGCGTGTTTTAGAAATATTTTCTGCATTAAAATCGTATTTGGCGCCTAAAGAAAAAATTCCGACAATTATTAAAAATTATTTTGAGAATCCTGAAACCGAATCTTTGCTTTTCTTTCTCCATAATGTGTCGTCAATGTTTCACAACACGGTTTTAAAGATAGAAGGACAGGATATTTCTATGTTGGAAACATCATTTATAAGGACCTTAAAACTAAAGTTGCTGACAGGATAGCAAATGTGTTTCTTCCCTTGTAAGTTTGACAAAATTTAAAAAAGCTGGACAAAAATAAGGCTTAATTAAACCAAATATTTTCAAAGAAAATTTTACAGGACGTGTTTTTAGTATCAGGACCAATGGCAAGACCATTTTGAGAAAATCGAGAGATTTAATTGGATTACACTAAACATGAAACCTATACATATCAAATTATTCAAGAATGTAGTGATTATCTACTTCGATATTATCCGGAAATAAATTTAATTGAAGATGAACTTTTTGATGAAATCTGTCGTTCAGCGCTACACTTCAGATGAGACTTGGGCATTGGAATCAAAATTGTGTTTCGGTATCAGCAGAGCTGTTTAAGATCATTTTAAAAACGATTTAAATCAAAGATCATAAATCGTTTGCATTTGAACAAATGATTTAAATCAAAGATTGATTTTTAAAAAAAAAAAGATTTAAATCAAAAATCTTTTTTAGATTTAAATCTTTTTTACAATTTAAATCATTTTAGGAAAGATTTAAATCTTTTTGAAAGATTTAAATCTTTTTGAAAGATTTAAATCATTTTTCGGAAAGATTTAAATCTTTTTATAGATTTGGGTAACTCTTTAAAAAATGCTTTCGGTATGCCAAATATAGATAATGAATACTTTTCTCGTATTTATTTTTTATCGTTATTAGCCCAATACAATTCTTACCGAAATATTAATTTTAAATAATAAATATCCGATCAAGATAAATTTTTAAGGATTTATGCAGCATTGATATCTATAGTTATGAAAATTGTTATTTAAAAATGTCATGTTGATTGGTAAATAGGAATTTTTCAACCCTTTAAAAGATTCTTTTGGTATGCCTATGATGCCACAAAACAATGGAGACCTAGTTTTTAAGAAAAGTGATTATTTTTCTGAAAAATCTCTTAAATCCGTCAACTCTTCCTTGAGTCAACGTGCTTAATGTCATACATACATAAACATCCACAGATGCACATACATCAGACTCTTTAAAAATATGTTTTTTTGTACTTAGGAGACTCTCTCGGAAAAATGCATTTCATTTTCAAAATCTCCCGGCTATGAATAATGAAATTGAGTGGGTTGAATTAAAAGAGTTCTTCTCTTAACGTGAAGTTATTGCGAGTAAATAAATAGCCAAAGTAGGCGCGTTTGGGTTAATTTTTTTGAAAAATGTGTGGATGAATCAGGCAAAGAAATAAAAAATTTAATTAATTCGCTCTTTCTATGCCAAGCATGTTTATTGAACTGGTCAAAAAGTCATAATCGTCTTAATGCAACTAATGTCAAATCTGAAATAAAAGTGTGCATAAATTTAAAATACACATGTAAAGAGTTTCAGGATTATATCGATAATAAAAAAGTATTTCCAGCTGCTTGCGATGTAAAAAATACAACTTTACAAAAAAAATATAGGGTCAAAAATATTGTAAAATTTCATACTTAAGAATAATCTTTAGACATTGCAATTATTTGTTACACTTTACTATTTTTTGTTTTTCTTTTCTCTCGGATTTCTGATTCAACCCTACTGACATGCTGGCTAGATTATTATTGAAAAGACAGGTTGATAACGATTTTGACGAATCAAGTGATGTAAACCGTTTTAAAAAGATCGCATCATTTTACAGATTTAAATCATTTCAGAAAGATTTAAATCAATAAAAAGATTTAAATCATTTCAAAAAGATTTAAATCGTTTTAAAAAGATTTAAATCGTTTTAAAAAGATTTAAATCGTTTTAAAAAGATTTAAATCGTTTTTAAATTAAAAATCAAAGATACTTTTCAGAAAGATTTAAATCATAAATCAAAAATCATTTTTTTAAAAAAGATTTAAAATCAAAGTATTTAAATCAAAAAATGTATTTAAATCAAAAAATGATTTAAATCTCACTGATAGGTGACAGCTCTGGGTATCAGACAGGTTGATTAAAAGTTTTAAAGCTTTTAATGAAAATGATGTTTCCCACAATAACATTGGCAAATTGGTAGAGTATTGTCTCTGTATGCCAGGAACTAATGCACCTACCGAACAGGTTTTTCTTTATTAAACAATATCTGGACTAGCGAGAAAACCCACCCAGACAACACACCAACTCCTAGAGATATCCACAGAATATCTTTTGTGGATATCCAATATATCCCGTGGATCTAATATGGATATCCAAATGTCCGTCTATATATAGAATATAGAAGATATCCTATGGATATCCAGCAAAATATCTAATGGATATCTTCCAGACAATACAACAAATCCCAGAGATGCACAGAATATATTTTGTGGATATCCAGTGGATCTAATATGGATATCCAAATGTTCGTCTATATCCCAGGATATAGAAGATATTCGGATATTCAGCAAAATATTTTATGGGTATCTTTAGTAGAGGTTCATAAGTAACCAATGATTATTGAATAACGTCGAAAGAAAATAGCAGAGATAAAAAATATTTTCAACACTCTGCCTTTGATTTTGCCCACTAAGGAGAAAGTCATCCTTATTAGGACTCTTCAGCAATAAATGGAAATTCTCGACTCCAATCTCTAATGGAGTCTGATTGCGATACCAATTTCGATCCAACTCAATTACGATGGGTTGAGCATGAGTAGATATTCAACGAGCGAAAGTGGTATCGCCATCTATACTTAGTAAGCAAAATCAAAAATTACATCTAGTGCATATCCACTATGGTTTGCGTTCGAGCGTAGACTTTGATATATTTAGTGGATGTCCATGGGATATTGAATACAACTTAAAAAAATTAATTTTAAATATCTGAACGGTACTATTAGCCACAATGGCGTAATTTTTTAATAATTTACTATTATTTATGGACATTCGCATGTCTATAAATTACATCTCATGGATATAAAATAGATATACACCATGGACTGGACATTCAGTGGATATTGGGATATCCAGTAGATATCCAAAGGATTTGGTGGGCTGTCTGCCCAATTGAATGTAAAAACTTTTAAATCCTTGTTAATAGTCAAAAATAATTTAACTGCAAGCTGTATGGAATTCTATGGTAATATTTATGAAAACGAATATTTGTTAAAAGCAATTTATTCTTAAGAAAAATATATAAAAAATCAAACTAAATGAGATGTGTTGTTTATTGTGTTTTTTGTTTCATTTTTTTTATATTGTAAAATGATATTTAAATTTACCATATTTATTTTTAAATAAACGCAACATTTTTTTGATATCTAAGTTTTTTATTTACTTAGGCTTATTTTTTTTTTTATTTGGTGTCATCGGCGTCGACTACTACGGCCATTAGCCTTAATTAAAATTCATTTTGTCCTGGTTTTAGTTTAGACAAAAATGGTCACCTTACCATATAGGCAAACTTCAAAAAATTATAAAAATTAATTTTATTATGAAAACAATCATTATTTGTGTACCAAGTCCGTAAAGTTGATATTTTTTGGCCAAAAAAGATTATAGTGCCGGAGGTGCACACATTTTTTAGGAGACTGCCTCATCAAGTAGAGCAAATATGTTTTTGAAAAGAGGCTTAAATGCAAGAATTGTTTGCAAAAAATCCATTGTTAACTAATAAAATTTGTACAGAATTACTAACGATAAGCATGATATACCTGTGTTTATAAAAAGCGGCCGTAAAGTGAATGAGGCCAAAAAACGACACTTTTAAGCGGACGTAAAGTAAATGCCGCCAAAAAAGTGACATTTTAGGGATGTTAATAAATCCATAAAATGTATTTTTTTATGACAGTCGCCTCTTAAACAGTCAACATTAAAAAAATGTTATTGGCTTATATTAACATTAAAGAATAAATATTGGTGTCTTCATTTGTTAATGTGGTCGAAAAATAAAGGAGCATAAATACACTGAGTACGTATATTTTCGATGTTTCAGTTTGTGTTATACAGGGTGTTTCAAAAAGGTATGTCATAAATTCATCCTCAGATAGATTATTGTTGGGAATTGAGTATTACTGACTCAAGTTACTGGTACTCCGTATTGTTGATATACTTTATTTTCGTTTTATGTTACCTTGGTTTAAAAAAAAGAGTTATGACTGATATAATTAAATTGACATTAATAATTTTGTGAATTGTCTATACCCACTCGACCATTCACTGTTGGGTTCTAATTAACAGTGCTGTTCCTAAAGTGGCGCTGGGAAACAGTAACAAAGCCTACACAGAACACGAGGCGAAATAACCTTAGCAGTTGAAGCCGATGACACACAAAAAAAAAAAAAAAAAAAAAAAAAAAAAAAAAAAAAAAAAAATTGTCTATATATTTTTATATTGAATAAATAAGTTCTCCTCAAGTCTGTCCCCTCATTTTTTGACGTTCTCTGTCCACCTGGTAGGTGTACAAGCGCAACATTTGGTGACCCCGACGTGATATTTTTTTGAAGCTGCAACTTTAAGACATTCAGAAGAATACCAAGATGGAGAGGCTTCTGAAGGAGAAAGATATGTATAGCAACTCATTTAAGAGACATTTCAATGAAGTTCAGATAGAACTCAGTAGAGTTGAACCAGATATGTTCACGGTTCAAGGAACTATGAAGACTCTTGGAGGTACATTTGAATCCTTGAATGAAATAAATAAGAAAATTATCGATTTTGTTTTGGACGATGATACTCTTGATGCAGATGTTGATAGAATGAAGTCTGAGATCGATGATGTTATTAAGCATTTTCACACATTGCAAATGAAAGTCGATTTTCAACTTCACAAAGATACAGCTGAGATTCACTCCATTAGCAGTCTTTCTTCTACTAGTAAAAGACGCCTCAAGCTACCAAAAATTGAATTTAAGAAATTCAGCGGAGACCTGAAAGAGTGGTTGTCTTTTTGGAACCAGTTCCGAAGAATCCATGAAGATGACCAAATAGAGAAGGAAGACAAATTTCAATACCTTATTCAGGCCACCACTCCCAAATCTAGAGCCAGACAACTCATTGAAAGCTATCCTGCTACTTCTAAAAATTATGACAAGGTGATAGAGAGCTTGAAATCTAGATTTGACAGAGAAGATTTACTGGTAGAAATGTATGTCAGAGAATTACTAAAATTAGTTTTAAGCAGTTTAAACAAAAAAACTAAACTAAGTGTTCTGTATGATAAGATGGAGACTCAATTACGAGCATTATAAACATTAAATGTTACTACTGATACATGTGCAGCTATTCTCTACCCATTAGTTGAGTCCTGTCTTCCAGAAGATCTTCTACGTGTGTGGCAGAGAAGTGAATCATTTTCTTCAGAGAATACTTTTCAAACAAAGTTGGAAAATATCATGAAATTTTTAAAACGCGAGGTGTAGAATGAAGAAAGGTTTTTATTGGCAACATCAAGTTTTGATCTTAATAAGAATAAAAAAGTTGAAGGTTGTAAAGAAAATACAATCCTAATTGCTTCTGGCCTAAGGTTGTTGCCACGTTTGTTTAAAATTTGGCCATATTGCAAGAAAATGCAGATCCGCGGCCAAATTAGAGTGCAGTAAATGTAAGGGGAAACATGTAACTTTAATGTGTCCTGACGAAAATAAGAATGTTCCTCAAAATTCCATAGTTGAAAACTTTTCAAATCAAACATACAATCAAGTATTTTTACAAACACTAGCTGTTAGATTACATGGGAACAATATTTCACGAAAGGTGCGAGCACTCATTGATACAGGCTCACAAAGATCTTACATATTGAAACAAACGGCTTTAGATATTGGTTACAAAGTTTTGAAAACAGAAGAGCTGATACATGAATTATTTGGAGGTTTTCAATCTAATCCTGTTACCCATAACTGTTTTAAAGCCATGTTACAGAATCTGCACAATAATTATACCTGTACTTTCGATGTCCTTGATCAAGAAGTCATTTGTGGTAACGTCTCATTTATTCGTAATGGTCCATGGATGAGTGAATTAAAAAACCTAGATATAGATGTATCTGATACTTGCGACGGTCCTATAGAAATTCTTATAGGCGCTGACGTTACGGGAAAGTTACTTACTGGCAGACGACACATTTTAGCAAGTGGTTTAATTGCTTTAGAAACCAAGTTAGGTTGGACATTAATGGGTAAAACTCCGACCACTGAAAACTATTGTCCTTCTTTAATCGTTACGTCCCTTCACTGTAAAGACACAACCGTCGCTGACCTATGGGAATTAGATATATTAGGCATAACTGATCCAGCTATCGAGAAAAGTAGAAAATAAATAGAAGAGGCCGTATTACAACATTTCTTGGAAAATATTACTAGACTTAATGACGGTCGATACGAAGTAAGTTTGCCGTGGTTATCAGATCATCCACCACTACCTAGTAATTTTTGTTTGGCGAAGAAACGAGTAGAAAATTTAAAGAAGAGGTTACAGAGAGAAGGATACTACCAAGATTACTGCCAGGTGTTTAAAGAATGGTTAGATGAGAAGATTATAGAAGAGGTCCCTATAGATGAATATAATATAGAAGCCCACTATTTGCCACAGAGGCATGTAGTAAAATTAAGCAGTGCAACAACTAAAATTAGGCCCGTCTTCGATGCTTCGGCAAAAATTTCCAAATCTTCACCTTCATTAAATGATTGTTTAGAAAGAGGCATCAACCTTATTGAGCTTATTCCTTCTATGCTTATTCGTTTTAGATTAAAGAGAATAGGAGTTGTGGCTGATATTAGAAAGGCTTTTCTTCAAATAAGTCTTAACATTTTCGATAGAAACTATCTACGTTTTTTATGGTACAATGATCTAGATGAACTTGTATTTTATCGGCATGCGAAGGTTATGTTTGGCGCAACTTGCAGTCCCTTTTTACTTAGTGCAGTCATTGATTTTCACTTAAAAAATGCACTTAAAGGAGCAACATTTTCTTTTTCGATTTTAAATCAGTTGATTAATAGTTTTTATGTTGACAAATGCATCACCAGTCTTGATGATGTAGATAGTCTTCAAAATTTTATTAGAGAGTCCACTGAAGTGATGGCAGAAGGTCAATTTGATTTAAGGTTATGGGAATACACGTTTGAAGCCAAGACGCAGGAAGATATTGTACATTTATCTCCAGTTTTAGGATTGAATTGGAACAAACAAATAGATACCTTGCAACTTAATCTAAATAGAGTGGAAATCAAAAATTCTGACAAAATTACTAAGAAAACTATCTTATCAGTAGCAAGTAGAATTTTCGATCCCATTGGTTTTGCATGTCCATTTCTAGTTTTTCCAAAAATATTGTTGCAGAAAATTTGTCTTCAAAATTTGAATTGGAATTCTGAAGTTCCAGATAACATTTCCCAAGAGTTTCAAAAGTGGTTGGAAGATGTTCGAGCTTTGAATGAACTAAAAATTCCAAGATGGTTAGTACAAGAAATTACTATAGATATAGATGAAACTAGTATTCATCTCTTTTGTGATGCTAGCCAAAAAGCCTATGCTGCAGCCATTTTTATAAGAACATTATCAGCTGGAAATATATATACATTTGTATCTTGTACAAGCTAAAAGCCGAGTTTCTCCGATTAAGAAAATATCAATTTGTCGTTTGGAATTAATGGCAGCGACAATCGGAACTAGATTGTTAAATGTAGTCATGAAAGAATTAAAAGATATTAAAAATATTTCATTATATTGTTGGACTGATTCAACCACTGTCTTATCATGGATAAAACGTAATGAAAATTGGAGACCATTTGTAAGAAATAGGATTCAAGAGATTCGATCATTAACCGACAAAGAACGTTGGTATTATGTCCCTGGAGAGCTAAATCCCGCCGATCTTCCTTCCAGAGAATGTTCAGCGACTAAATTAGTGCAGTCTAAATGGTGGGAGGGACCGATATGGTTACAGAAACCTATTACCGATTGGCCAATTCAAAATTATCCAGTGAATGAAGAAGTCATATCCAGTGAAAAAGTAACAAGTATTGTTGGTTTGTTGTCTCACAATAAAATTCATATTTTAAAATTTTTTTTATAGCAAAATGAACTTTGTATCTTTCTTAGTTACCGAGCTATTTACAACTTTTTATTTAATTTCTAGAGCAATTCGTCCGTCCTGGACTTAACATATCAACAAAACTAAGAGTAGGTCAGGAGTTATTGTACAAAAAACGCATATAAAAATCAGTGGTGTGCCTAGGGCTGTGCTTGAGCCGCCCCTGCAAAAACTACCTCTTATTTATATTTTTGTAAAAAAGTATTTATAATATTGGATTGGCGCTATAAAAAAGGTGTGCCACTCGTCCTCATGGGTTCACTATGCCACTGACACATTAGTTGGGAAATGTATTTAATAAATTTAATAGTAAATAAAAAAAATATTTTTTAAATTAAACAACAAAAAATTAACAATTAAAAATAAACATTTGGTAATAATTATTATATATATTTTAAACTATTTAATTTAGTAAATATTCAACATTTCCTCCTCCTTGAATACAAAAATATAAATAAAAGACGTAGTTTTTGCAGGAGTGACTCAAGCACAGCCCTAATTTTTATATGCATTTTTTGTACAACAACTCCTGACCTACTCTTAGTTTTGTTGATATATTAAGTCCAGGACGGACGAATTGTTCTAGAAATAATTCAGTTAAAAAATTCATAGTTCTTTTTGATTTTAGGATCGATAAAGCAGGTTCCTTTATGTAAAAAAATACGGGGGGGTTAAAAGGTACCCAACCAACCCCCAACTTTTTTTAAAGGGGTGACTTTAATTTTTTTTTCTCCTTAGAATATTGGGCCTTCAAATCTACAGAATTGGCAAAAATTTCGACGAAAAAATCGCAACAGCAAACTTTTTACAAAAAAAAAACGTTTTTTTTTAATGTTAGTTTAACACCCTGTAACTTTGTTGGGAGCCAGTTTTTGATATAGGTAAATATAGCCAAATCCACTTATTTTTCGGTAATCTATCTGATGATGAATTTATGACATACCATTTTGAAACAACCTGTATAAACGCAAACCGGTTTCAAATAAAAGTTACATGGATTTGAAAAAGACATATTTTAAAAATATTTTTGAATATACCTTTTTGCCAGGCAACTAAAAATGTATATTTTTTAAATAAAACACCCTGCATTTTATTTTAATTTTAGAATGGCCTTAATACTGTATTCAATTCTAGAAATTTTTTAAAAAATATTACAAGGTTGCCAAGCAATTAATTTTTTTGTGAAAATAGAAAATGATGCGCAGACCCCAAATTAAATTATCATAATTTAGGTAGGCAATGATTTCAAAATTGTTTAAATACAGTCTTATAAGATACCAAGCTAACGAATAGTGGTGATCAGAGATAACAAGGGAGATATAACTACTCATTCATAAAATAGAATATCTATGATGCCAACATCAAATTAGTCGATTTGGTGATCAGGAGAGGAAAGACGTGATGTGTGAGGTAAGGGAGGGAATATACTGCAGGACTGAAGGCCGTACACGTTTGTTAGTCGCAGCGGAGTATAAATAAATTGCATTGGCGTACCCCAGGAACGGGATAAATTAAATTATTTAAAAATATATGTTTTTTTAACCCCGTAAAAATTTTTGTATTTTAATATAGATATATTGAGCAGTAGTACACATATGTTTTCTGCAAAATTCGTTGAGTTTTTAATTCATTAACGATATATAAATTTAGAAGACTTTTAAAGGCATCTTTTTTTACAGATGATAGGAATTTGTATATATTTCTAATATGCACCAGAGTTTAATCGGGCCGTACAAAAGTTATCTAAATAAAAAAATTGAAACTAATTAAAAAATATACGATAATAAATAAAATAATACTATTAAATTTGTTGTCGCTAATTTATAAATATCCAGGGTTTGTTCTTAGATCAAACAATAATTTTTTTTAGTCCACATGGATATTAGCTTATCTACGTACAGAATACAAAACGAAAAAGTATGCTATTGCATTCATTTAAACGGATATATTTCATATCTGTTCTAGGTAGTTCATATTTTGGTCACCCAATACAATTCTTTTTAAAATGTTAAATAAGTGACAATTGTGTCAAACTAATCGTCAGTATATTCAATTATTGAGATTAAATATACATTAAAATGAGTTATTTTTGTGTCGAATAGATAAATAATAAATATTTTTTTTACATAAAACTAAGAGGCGTCACACTATAAAACTCAAAGAAAATAATAATGTAAATATTCTTTTAAAATCCATGTTCAAAACTATCTGCCTCAATGTGTAAACTGTTGGTATTTCCAATGAATCAATCAATCCCTTATTTATAAATAAACAATTTATATCCTATTTCCTGGAATTGTTTTAATCCTATTTTCTATATCAAAACAAAAATAAAATTCTAAACAGGTAGGTAATCAATATATATTTATGGACCTATGTAAATAATCTTTATAAATCCATAGATTATAGTTTTAAGAGAGTATTTCTTTTAAATTAGGTTTTAAGTGTTTATCAAAAAAGTTCATGAAAATTCTACCTGAATGCAATAGCTAAAAATCACAAGTAAAATATTTATTCCTATTTTTTTTTTATTTATGAAATTGACAGTAATGTTCTGAATTATTTCTAAAAAAAAAAATTGTACCTATTTAAAATTAAGTGCTAAATATTATTTTTGCTGTTTTGATAGAATAATGTTTATCCGCTGAAACAAGGGATTTCAAAGATCTAAAATATACCGGATGTTCAAATTAAAGTGTTACAGCTAAAGACCGCCTATTATAAAAGAAACGTTTCAGACGAAAGTATTATAGTTTTGTGGGGAAAAAGTTTTGGCTAAAATCGTTTTTTATAGCTAACCATAATATGGTCAACTTTTTTTTCGTCCAGCAAAATTTTCAAGTAGCTGTTACTCAAAAAGTAAAAGTCGAACAAAAAAAATATTTCCATCAAAAGTTTCTTATTTTTTTATGTACTTTAAGAATATGAAAAAAAAAATAATGGGGTTCCAATTTAATAAACAAAGTCCATCTCGATATGGCCAGCTATAAAAAAATGAAATTATCCAAAATGTTTCCCCCAAAAAACTATAAAACTTTTGTCTGAAACATTTTTCTAAGATACATATTTTCGGCGGTATTTAACTGTAACACTTTAATTTGAACACCCGGTATATTTAGAATTTTTGCTTCCTAATATGATTTATTTATTTAATTGATCCTAATGTACTGAATTATTAGTAGGTACGAAATTTTTTTTTTAATTTTGTGATAAAATATTGCATGCTTTCTGCTGTTTTGGTAAAAATTTTATGCGTGGAAACGCGAACCTTTAATCAAAGTCAATTGTAGATTTCTCAAGATTTTTACTTTCCTATCTGTATACAGATATAAGTAAAGTACAGGAATCATGATTTTTTTCGACCTCGAGTTTTCGACGGATTTTTACGTTTTGAGGTTCCCTGAATCCATTTTGACTATTTTCGCGATGATGTCTGTGTGTGTGTGTGTGTCTGTATAACGCATAACTCATGAACCGATACACAGAAAAACACCAAATTTTAAACTTAAGCTTTGTTTCAGCGTCCAATGAGCTCATTAGATTTTGGGCAGAGTCGGAACATCTGGGGGGTACTTTATGGGTGGCCATTTTTATATTTCATGGAATATATCTGTTATTTACGTTTGAAGAAGAAAATTCTTCAAATAAAAGTTACTTCTAATATTATTATCTATAATTTTTGTTTTATGTAAAAATTTCCTGAAATGGTCCGTATTCGAGAAATTTGACAAAATGTGCAAAATTCTGATTTTTATGAAAGTTTTTGAAATAAAAGTTGTTTGCGATATCGATCTCTATAATTTTTGTTTATACATGATTTTTCTAAAATGGACCGTAATGAAAAAATTGTAGGAAATTTTAATTTTTCAGTATTTTCGTTTTCCATGAATATCTATAGAAAAATGTTTCGAGGTAGATGTATGTGGACAATGTATATATTTAGTTTATCCTCTAAACATTTATAGAGATGCTGCAATAGGTTGTACAAAATAACCGGAAAAAGCCTATAATAACTAGATAGGAAAGTCATGTGTTGGACACATCAGATTTTTTTGTACAGTGAAATAACAATAATTTTTTGACATGCCTAGGTACTAAAAACAAAAGTTTTGCCAAATAACACTACCTATGAAACTTTTTTCAATTAAATTGAATCATTTTAAAACCCGTTTTAAAGAGATTTTATAAAAAAATGCAGAATTTTTACACAAATTCGATTTTTACATAAGATTAACTAGGTACTTTGAGATTTTTAGGAATATTCCCAGTACCAATTTTAAAAGTTCGCATCTTCTCCTGCTTTGTTAAGGCTAATTGACAACCATGGTTAATTCAAAACATACTAATAATTTAAAAATATATAAGATACTTTTCGTAATTGGTACGTCTATGATAAGTAAATTCTAACCTATAAATACTTACATATGAAACGAAGAATTTGGGTCCAATTTGTCTTGTTTTTTACAAATTTTGCACTTTTTCACCATTCTTAAAGTTTGTATGTTAACAAAATAATGGGAAATCACTTTCACAAGAAAAAACTGAGAAAATCCGATGAACAATAACACTAAACAATCTCTACAACGCCAAACAAGTTGATGAAATTATGAATGAATATTTTATATTCCGTTGTCTAAGCTCACAATAAACAACGTAATATGCCCCGCCTACAAAATACTAGCTGTTGCCACATCTCGTAAAAAATACTTAATATCCAATATACCACTAACAAGTTTTGGAATTTATTGAAAATAATTACATCTAATTTAGTGAAATTATATCTAATTTAGTTAAATTTGATATAACAAATTATTCAACATTTTTTGGGTTCAGTTGCAGTAAAATAGGTTGAATTATTTTAGCTTTTTTAATATATGTAAATAATGTTGTAAACAAAACGAGAATAATGAAATAGGCATATGACAACAGCGGATATTATACCCTAGTGTGTCCCTTAGAATATGTCTTATTCACGACAGCACGATATTTGTAAGTAACTACATCTCCTGTTATCTCTGGTGGTGATAGAACTGCTTTATTTTATACAGTGTCTTGAAACATGTCTTAAATATGGCTTCAATTTTTTCAAATACAACACTCTGTATATTATTTTATCATAAAATAAATTTACCTATCCAACGATAGGAACAGGGTGTCCCATAGATAGATGTTTTATTATTGGAAATACCTACAAAGAAATTGTTTGACCATATTTAGCAATTATTCTTAAATATGGTTCATAAACGAGGGGCTGACCAAACTTATACCTTTTTAAAGAAAAACACTGTAGGAGTTACATAAATTTAATTGTTTTCACATCATCAAACAATTTTAATAGACTTCATGCATTTGCTATATTGTATTAGAGGGTGTGTCAAAGTGTAATATAATTAATTAACATCCTGTATATAATAATAATAATTATAAAACATGTGCACATTAAATAATTAACTTTAGCAATTATTAGCAACTAAGAAAATACATATATGTATGTTGTTTATATAAAATATAATTTGATTTTTCATTATTATTAAAATAGATATACAATTTATGGGTTACGAATTTGTTAAGTATTACTGTCATATAGATATCCCAATTTGAGAAATGAGAATACAATAATTAGAAAAAAGAAATAACTTTATTACAAAAGCTTAATAAGTTACGATTTTCTCAATTTTTTAAATACCCTGTATTTTATACCACCAATTAATTTCTTTAATTATAATTTTTTTGCATTTATTACACCAGAACACATTTTTGTTACATCAGAAGAACAGAAAACCATTCATTATTTTTAAAAAATGGGTTTGTTCTTGTGTTTTTAATTGTCATACATTTTTACCTGTAATCTAGATGTTTTAAACTCTGTAACCTTTTATTTTCAGAAGAATTAAGTTGAAAATAGTATTGTTTTATTTGTAGCATTATAAAAATAAATTAGGCCTACCTATTTGTAGTTTTGTAACTGCATTTCTTAAACGGCCTACATACGTAACGATTTATTGTACTGCATACAGTACAATATCCATCGAAACTGCCGCATTAACGATAAATCGTAGCGTGTGTAGGGAAATTGGATGGTATGCAGTCGTCAAATCGTTTGCAGTAGGGAGTTTTCGTAAAATATCGTATAAACGGGTCGTGTCTGGGGTGGGGTTTGAACCACTGTTTGAACGCAAGTCTGAACGTGTGGAGTGTATTCCTGCCGCAGCGCGCAGTTACGATATAATTTTTATTTATTTTTGGTTTAATCAATATTATGGATTTAAAAAATAACACGTTCTGGGAAGACTTTATTGATTTATACAGAGAAAATAGATGCCTATGGGATGTGAAATCAAAAGATTATGCAAATAAAATGAAAAGAAATTCCAGTTATGAAATTTTGTTTAAAAAATTTAAGGAATTGTTCCCAGAAGCATCACAAGAAGTGATGAAAAAGAAATTAAAAAATATAAGAACATCCTTCTGCTCAATATCTTAGTGTTGCAACCAATCTTTCTTCAGCAGATATTGCGTTTCTCATAATTGTATCTTGCTTCGTAATTTTATTACAAACTAAATCCATCAAAGGCATCAGAATCCATTCTTAAATAGTTTTTAAAATCAAGAGGTTCTTCTTTTTCCAGCACTTTTAACAACCTCATATGTGAATATTTCTTTCTCTCCAGCAACCACTTTTTACACCATTTTTGCTTTTTGATTTATTTTTGTTCATCATCTTCATCAGCAATACCGCAGCTACAAGCACGGTAGCTTCCTTCTTTGAAATTCTTGACATAACAATATCCCTTCTCGACGAAAACTGAATAATCTGAACTGCGGCAGTACAATATGTTGCATCGTGTGTACAAAAAATGGCTGTACTGCAAGCCGTACGATTTTCTTTACGATCTGCAGTTCAATGCGCAGTACGATAAATCGTTACGTGTGTAGGGCGTTTAAAGCCAATTAAAATTAGAAAAAATGTTAATTTTTATAATAAAACCATCAAAATCTTGAAAAACAAAAATGCGTTTGGGAATAGGCAATGCTAAAAAAAGAAATTTATAAATTGGTGGTATTATTAGGATTCCATACAGCACAAACACATTTCGGAAACATTTCAAAAATATTACAATGAAACATTGGTAACCTTGTATAAATATTGCAAAACATCACAGAAACACTTCTGAAATGTGCCTGAAACGTAAAAAGTCCTGTAAATATATTTCAGAAATGTATTCTAGCTTTTTTTTCTAAAATATTATTAGACTAAAAAAAGACATTTATAAATATACATGTTTATTTAAAATACACAAAACTCAACATTGATTCTTAAACAATTTATAACGTACTAATTAATTTATATAATATAGACACTATTACAACTCACAATTCTAATTTATTACAATTTGTCTTTACTGTCCAACACTTCATTTGAATCTGACTCTCCGTCGACAACTCGCGCTATTTATATAAAGTCAGCTCTGTTCCAGTAGTTTCTAGACGATCTTGAATGTCCAAGAATTCCATCTCTATGACTCAACGGCCATGTACCGTTTTTTCTGGAAACATTGCGTTTGTCTCTATATGGCCAGCGCTAGACTTCCTACCGAGGGCAAGGAGTAAATAAAGCACAGGGTTGGCTTTTGCGCGACATTATTTCTTGAATATAAAGGCTAATCGCTTTTTTCCACGAATTCATTTAAATGCACTAATCTGAAACAAATAGTTTTTTTTAGTGCCCCAAGTTAAGAAACATAGGATTATTACAAACTAATCATTAAGATCAATTAGCAATTTTATTCTAATCTAACTTATCAAGGTATGAAAAACTTCATAAACTCAGATTCTAATCACTAGTATACCTTAGAGCAGTGTTTCCCAACCTTTTTGAGCCATGACCCCCATCTAGGTCGATGGATATTTCCACGCCCCCCCCCCATGTTTTTTAGGCTAACGATAAAGTCTCAGGGAATGTTAAGGAGTCACCTTTAAGAAATAATTTCATAATTTCAAAAGTTATTACTTCCTCCATGAACTTTTCATAACCTTTAATAAATTTAAAATAAGATAAAGTATCAGTTCTCGTATACAAAATAATTTCATTTCAAAACAAATATGTTTTTATAATATTTTTACAATATTTTGTGATGAGTAATATCAGTTATTATGATTCAGTGAGATCCTTGAGCTTGATGCCTGCTGCAAAGAGATTTAATATTGGGTTCCAATTTCGTCAGCTTCAGTCTCAAGTCTCCCCTTTGGAAAATATCCAGCCGATTTCTTTTCTTGAGCAGCAAATCAGTTATGGCACTGAATCCACATTCAACTAAATAGGAAGATGGAAATGGAAGTAATAGTTTCCTTGCGAATTTAGTTGAACTTGGATATTTGGTTTCTGTTTCCTCACATAGCCATGCCATCGCTCCTTTTATGTTAAATAAAGTTTTAACAGACTCATCATTTTGCATTTCTGCAAGTTCTTCTTGATACTGCACATTTGTAACATCAGCCAAATCCACTAACAATGGCTGCATCATCCAAGTTGGAAAATCAATTTGGTCCAAGTCAGAAAATCGTTCCTTCATATCAACTTGCAGAGCTTTCAGGTGATCGAGAATTACAAGTATGGCGTTATCAGACACTTCACATTTTTGGAGCCAATAAAATCTCTCAAAATTTTTGTTGCAAATATGTTTTTGGCATAATTCAATAAAGGTGATGAAACCGAATATCTTAGCTTTTGCGTCAACAAGAGTTTTGTTTTTTCCTTGAAGTTGGCTATTTAATATATTTAGTTTTTCAAATATATCGGCTAAATAACTCACATATGCTTTACCATCGACTGTTGACAAGTATGCATTTCTGGTTTCTCACTTAAAAAATCACGAAGTGCATCAAATAATTCCATAAATCTTTTCAAGCAGTTACCTTTCGAGAGCCATCTTACTTCAGTGTGAAGTAATAGCCTCACGTGGTCTGCATTTTGTTCTTCGCAAAATAATTTGAAGAGACGCTCACATTTGGCATTAGCTTTAATGGAATTAATGCATTTAATTACCTTTTTCATTACTTCATTTAGATGAGGCGAAATATTTTTAGCTACCAAATTTTGCCGATGAATAACACAATGCACAAGAATCATTTCTGGATTCTCATCTTTCATCAATTTTAAGCAGCCATTTTTCTTGCCCATCATATTAGGAGCACCATCCGCAGCACAGGAGGTTATATTTTGCATTGATATATCGTTGACATTTAAGTAATCCTTGAGTTTGTTATATATATCTTTGGAGGTAGTGGTGCTTTCTAGTAGTTTGCAGAACAGCATTTCCTCAGCAAATTCTCCATTTTCAATATACCTTACGTACGCTAATAATGCGGCTTCACTGTCCCTCAAAGTTGATTCATCCATTTGTATTGAAAATTTTCTTGTTTTTAGCTTTTCAATAAGTTGTTTTTCAATATCGGCACTCATTTCATCTATTCTTTTCATGACTGTATTGTTACTTAGAGGCATTGCTCTTACGTCTTTGTCATCTTTCTCAAGAACTGTTTTAAGAAATGCCGATATTGATGGTTTGATTAAATTCTCTCCTATTGTATGATTTTTTCCACTTTTAGCAATCAGTAATGAAATTTGATAACTTGCTTCAAGGGTACGATTAACTGTTGCAGTCTTTACGGTAAAGAGAGTCTTTAATGTTGCTCTGTTTTCAAATTTCTGCTTTAATGTTTTAAAGTAGTTCAAATCGGAATTAGCTTGTGCACTATGTTTCGTTTTCAAATGGGCCTCCAAACGACCTCGTTTCATTGATTCGTTTGATAAGCATTGTTCGCATAGAAGGCAAAAGGGCAAACGTGCATCATAGGCAGCGGATATAAAACCCATCTTCAAATATTCTTCGTTATACTGACGAACTTTTTTCTTGATTGTACTCATTTTACTATGAGCTGAAATAATTAAATATGTATATTTAGTCAAAAACTGAAAATAAAGTAAAGTAATCCGGGGGATATTGAATTCGGACAAAATTTTGTGACAATATTATATATGTATGATCGATTTAACGAAGTCCGTTAAATCGAGGTATTAATTTTTTAAGGGTACTTTAAAATTTTACACGTCAATTGTCATATTGCTCCCGTTGCCCCCCTCAACATTCAATTTGCCCCCCGGTGGGGCGTACGCCCCACGTTGGGAATCACTGCCTTAGAGTCTAATTATTTAGTTACACTACCGTTAACGTATAACACTTAACCACACTACACTCTGCTTTAATCTAATGTCACTGAATTAACTCAAAAGGCTTCGTTCTCTTAAGTGTTCTTATTGGATTGACATCGTTGAGGAGATGGATATTCTCAAGGTTTCCATGTTGGAGCAGTCATTGTTGGTAGCTCTGTGAAGCTGGCCCCCCGAAATTCGAAAATTTTAGTTTTAAAAGCGGCATACGTTTGACCACCTATTGACCATGTTTGACCATCCTCAAAAACCTAAATATTTAAAAAAATTTAATGCCGAGTGCCTGCTGGCCCCCCGAAGTTAATATTTTTTAAAACTGACTGCACCATAAGATTAACCAATGTTTGACCACCCCTTAGATTTTTTTAAACATCCCTTAAAATAATTCAAAGAGGTAAATTATATAGAAACAAGAGTTCTGGGATGAATTTCAACTTTGAAAGATAGATCAATGGTCAGAAAGGCACAATAGGATACAAAAACGTTTAAAATTATGTACTGCCATTTGATCACTCCCTAAAATATCTTAAAAGACCCCAGACGGGTTAAAAATTCAAAGAAAACATTTCCTAATCCAATTTCTAGTTTAAAAAAATGGTCAATCGACATAAGGACATAATAAATGTCCATAAAGGTTTAAAATTATGTTTTGACGTTTGACCACCCCCTAAAATAATTTTAGTGTTTCTAAGTAGTGTGAAAATTCGAAAAATACAATTTAAAAAGGGCATTTTGACTTGGAAAAAATGGTCAAACGACATAAGTAATACACAATAAAGATTCATACTGGTTTAGAATTAAGTTTTGTCGTTGGACCACCCCCTAAAATAATTGTAATGTGCCCCAAGTAGTGTGAAAATTCGAAAAATAAAATTTGGAAATCGAATTGCGGCTTGGAAAAAATGGTCAAACGACATAAATGCACAAAAAGGTTCCGTAATGGTTTAAAAGTAGGTATGTATTGATGTTTGACCACCCTCTAAAATAGTTTTAGTGTTTCTAAGTAGGGTGCAGACCTCAACATAGCAATTATTTTGTATAGGGTGCTGATTAGATCAATTTTTGACTATGGTGGCAATATTATACAATGATGCATCAAATACTCATTTGCAAAATTGGACAGAATAAAATACAAATGTCTTAGATTAAGTATAGGTTTTCTCCCAAGTACTCCAATTAATGTAATAGAATCAGAAACTACAGAACCTCCTCTCAATTTTAGAAGAAAATTTTTATCCGAAAAGTTTTTAATAAATCAAAGGTCGAAAAATTCGGTTCTTCTCCCCCTTTTATCCAATTTATCTTCTCTGTGTTTAACTGGAAAGTATTGGTCAAAGAAAAAACTACCTTTACTAGTAGATACTTTTTTATCTACCATTGAAATTATTCCAGACCTCCATCAACAAAATGCAATTCCACTATGGTCCTTACATTTTTCAGCTTTAACAACGCCATTGAAAACATATAAACAAAAATCTACTGAATGAAAACCCTCTAGTGATTAAAAACGCATTTAAAGAAGATTTAATAACAAAATGGAATTTCCGTATATATGTTTTCAAATGTATTCCATTATATATATATATATATATATATATATATATATATATATATATATATATATATTATATATATATATATATATATATATATATATATATATATAATATATATATATATAAAGTATATAGTATGTATAAAGTATACTTGCCACCTCAAAACCAGATACATAACTAGCGGTCTCACCTCATATATGACGTTGGCACCTCAGAACAGCGAGGTGACATCGTTTAGCCCTTTTCCTATCGCTGGTGGTTACCAGGCTACCTCTACAGTCTGTTCGCGAAAATTCGTCTGGAGGTGACACCGGATTCCATATAACTCCATGTAACCGTTGCTAGTTCGAGCATCTATTACTGGCGCTAGTGTCGCTTTTTGTTGTTTTATACGGATCACACAATGTCACCTCAGCTTCATATATGCCATTTTTATATAACATTCGCGCGATGTCACCTCAAACAGTCAAGGAATCGTGGCATCATCGCACTAACATGGTATTTGAAGAGGTAAAGTGTTCATAAATTAATTTGTGAAGTGAAATGTGTAAAGTTTATGTGTATTACCTAATTGGTAACAAAAACGATTTTAAACATGTTAAGTTGAAGCACATTTATTTTTATTCTGTTTGCTTATGTATATTAAACAACGAATATAAGATATCATCGCAGAGATCGCTTTGCCTGCCATGGTAACCAATATGTAAAGTCAACAACAATGTATGATAAAAATTTGTCGTGGTGGTCTAGAAGGAAGGACACTTGTGTAGCATGTGCGGGTTCGATTCCCGACTGCGACAGGCTTTTCAAATCTTGTTTCACCTTTGTAGATCGGGGATAGTCTTAATAATTAGTAGAGGGATTTTTGTTTCCGATTTTTTAAGGTATTCAGCCACTTATTTCAGATATTTCTCTGAATTTTAGGATTTTGATTTGCGATTTAGGATTTACATAAATTCACGATTTAAAAATTTAAAGTCTGAAATAAAGTTTTCATTCGTGACAATTAGCGGCATGCAGACAAATATTAATTTAAATAAATTAAATTAGGTAAAAATTCCCACTCGGTGAGAAATTTTTTCCGTAACTGAATTTACTAAAATTGAAATTTGTCTGCATGCTGCTATTTTTCACGATTTAAAATATGTTTTTGGGTTTCTTAGAACGTTGTTATACATATTTTTAGACGTTTATTGTTCTGCCTGCTTATTAAAATTGAGGTGTGGTGTTCACGGGTATTCTGTAGAAAATCAACTAAAAACATATTTTTTTTTAGTTTCTAAAATAAAAAACTTGTGCTCTGGTAGTTACTATTAATGTGAATTACGCTAAAATCAGTTTGACATATTTTTGTAATAATCGAATTTGAACGAAATTCTAAGTATCTTATTGAGTTACTCAGAAATTTTAATTAACAGAAAAAAATATTAATATTTGTTGTATAAAGGTTTTATGTTATTTTAATTATTCCGTTAATTTTAATTAATAATATCATAGGAGAAAATGTTGCGTTGCTCCGAAATTATCGAAAATGTAATTTTACAATGTTGAACTCATAACTGCATTCATACATTGAATTTAATACGAATTTGGAATTTTTTTAAAGATATATCAACCTAGTTTTAGTCGAAAAAACAGGAGCGTGCTAAAAATATTACAACTACTAAATTATTATTACAAAAACTCATTCATGTTGCGGGACTTCGCTTTGCTCTTCGCGCTAATATTTACTCGTTACATAAAATAAGAGACATTTCATTACGTGTTACATACAATATTTTTTTTAAATTCACTAGATTATTTATAAATATCTATGATACCAATATCACTACTTTCCTATATTGTTAGTTTCGTATGATTAATTTCATTCTTTTATTAAAAAATAGAAAATAATATCATTTATTCTCAACGACTTATTGTAGTTTGCTTCTTAAGGTTATTTAGAATTCAAGAAAGTTGGGTATTTTATGCTGATTTAGAATGGAAAATAAGGACTAAACAACATTATTACTAGGTTGTAAGTTTAATCAAATTCTGTTTTTATAAGTCAACTTGCCCTTCTTTGGTATAAAATTCAAATAACAATATATATATTACTAACTAGCTGACCCAATTTCGCTTTGCGGGAGTTTCTCAAACCTCAGTTATTAAAAGTAATTAACAATTTTCGTTATTCGAGAGAAATTTTTTCATGCGATATCTGGTAAATTTTTTTAATAATTCTTATTAATTCTTATTAATTTTAATTAATTTTAATTAATTTTAATTAATTTTAATTAATTTTTATTAATTTTTATTAATTTTTATTAATTTTTATTAATTTTTATTAATTTTTATTAATTTTTATTAATTTTATTAATTTTATTAATTTTTATTAATTTTATTAATTTTTATTAATTTTCATTAATTTTTATTAATTTTTATTAATTTTTAATAATTTTTATTAATTTTTTATTAATTTTTATTATTTTTTATTAATTTTTATTAATTTTTATTAATTTTTAATAATTGTCAATAATTTTTATTAATTTTTAATAATTTTTATTATTTTTATCAATTTTTAATAATTTTTAATAATTTTTATTAATTTTTATTAATTTTTATTAATTTTTATTAATTTTTTTAATTTTTATTAATTTTTATTAATTTTTATTAATTTTTATTAATTTTTATTAATTTTTATTATTTTTATTAATTTTTATTAATTTTTATAATTTTTATTAATTTTTATTAATTTTTATTAATTTTTATTAATTTTTATTAATTTTTATTAATTTTTTATTAATTTTTATTAATTTTTATTAATTTTTATTAATTTTTATTAATTTTTATTAATTTTTATTAATTTTTATTAATTTTTATTAATTTTTATTAATTTTTATTAATTTTTATTAATTTTTATTAATTTTTATTAATTTTTATTAATTTTTATTAATTTTTATTAATTTTTATTAATTTTTTATTAATTTTTATTAATTTTTATAATTTTTATTAATTTTATTAATTTTTATTAATTTTTATTAATTTTTATTAATTTTTCATTAATTTTTATTAATTTTATTAATTTTTAATAATTTTTATTAATTTTTATTAATTTTTATTATTTTTTATTAATTTTTATTAATTTTTATTAATTTTTAATAATTGTCAATAATTTTTATTAATTTTTAATAATTTTTATTATTTTTATCAATTTTTAATAATTTTAATAATTTTTATTAATTTTTATAATTTTTATTAATTTTTATTAATTTTTATTAATTTTTATTAATTTTTATTAATTTTTATTAATTTTTATTAATTTTTATTAATTTTTATTAATTTTTATTAATTTTTTATTAATTTTTATTAATTTTTATTAATTTTTATTAATTTTTATTAATTTTTATTAATTTTTATTAATTTTTATTAATTTTTATTAATTTTTATTAATTTTTATTAATTTTTATTAATTTTTATTAATTTTTATTAATTTTTATTAATTTTTATTAATTTTTATTAATTTTTATTAATTTTTATTAATTTTTATTAATTTTTATTAATTTTTATTAATTTTTATTAATTTTTATTAATTTTTATTAATTTTTATTAATTTTTATTAATTT
>OV651817.1:6326020-6488343 GCA_927349885.1 Psylliodes chrysocephalus | reverse complement strand
GAACACGATGCTAATAACCATAGCAGTTGATGCTGATGACACCAGAAAAAAAATATGGATTGGATCAGTTACAATTGTGGTAAATAATTTAAAAGTATCCGAATGCCGAAAAAAGTATCCGGTATCCGGATACTTACAAATTTGGTCACGGATACCAGATACAAAATTTGAAAAGTATCCGGATACAGCTTTAGGATACACATAAAGTATCCAGATACAGAAGTATCCGGATACAACCCAACTCTGCCCAACAGTAAATGATCTAGTGAGGAATCCTACCTTTGCATTAGAATTGTTGTTTAATTTTTTTTTTTTATTAATTAAAAATCTGCCACCGGCGGGATTCGATCCTGAGACCTCTCGATCTCAAAATTATGACTACCCACTAAGCCAACCCACCTTTGGATAACAATATGAATGCTTGCAATTCGTCTTTAGTAAACCAAATTAGTCTAATAGTTGTAATAGTTGTTCGTCAGTGATCAATTATTGTTCCATTTTTAGGTATGGTATCATGGTGAATGGTGCCCTTCAAGGGGTAGAAATTGTTGGAACACTGAATTAACTGACAGGAAAGGTTGCTGTATTTGGTACAACGAACCACAGGTAATTAGTATAATAATATTCCACAGATTCACCCACTTTACTAGGAACTCAGTAAACATGATGACCAATTTACGCTTGTCCGCAAATGTTACATTCAAATTTTGTGTTTCTGTCGCGAACTAAAACTATTTAGTTTTAATTTAAAATAAATATTTACTGGATTGCAAAGTGGTAACGATTACATAAAATTTGGCCAAAACTTACATAATATTTTTTAAACGAAACCTTTCTGATCGAGTCGAGATTAAAATACATACAAATGTATTCTTTTTTTTTTTTTTTTCCTGTCGAAGGCTGCCGCAGAGTTGAAATTAGTAGATCTGATGTTGCTAATAGCAGTTTTCAATTTATTAATTTCGCTATGAAGTTGAATGTCCGTATCAAATCAAAAAAACGCAGAATCTTGTTGACAAAGCTGTAGAAATATAACATTCAGCAAATAAAACAGTACAAAATAAAAGGTATAAAATATGCAGTCAGACAACATTTGTTAAAATAAATAAAAGAAAAAATAACAATACATAAAGATATATGAAATTAAATAATCGATTACACTGAGTCATTAAGGAACTGCTAGATTATAGTAAGTTTTCTCAGCTAGTAGACTCTTCAGTTCTCTCCGAAAGGCCTTATCATTTTCAGTCTGTCTTAATACTAATGGCACGTGATTGAAAATGTTTTCCCATTATATGGTGTTACAATTTAAAAACTTACAATATATCTCACAAACGAAAGATATCAAAAAATGCTTAAAACCGTTTTTGGGATGGGAAGGGGGAACTAAATGACATAAAAGAGAACTCACAAATTTGTAGGCAAGGTTTCACAATTATTGATTCACCCTGTACAATTATTATTTATACCATTGGATAGCTTTTTTTATAGGCTTTTTAATGATGTATCACAAGTAGGGGTTTGCTATTTAAATTTTTTTAGTTGATGGGGTGAGTTCTCTTTTATGTCATTTTAGTTCCCCCTTCCTATCCTAGAAACGTTTTTAAGCATTTTTGATATCATCTTTCGTTTGTGAGACATAGCCCATTGTAAGTTTTTAAATTGTCATACCGTATACTGACTTCAATATGAGGTTAGAGGTTGGTATTGGCAATGGTATATAATGAGTTAATCTGATATTGTGATTCGATAATAAACGTATATCACTTTTGTATTTTTTAAACAAAAACAGACATATCTAAACTTTTTTTTTTGAGAACAGATACCCTATTAATTAATTCTAAAGAACACGACCCCCAAAAACAAATACCATATCTTAAATGTGACTCAATTATTGAAAAATACACGCTTTTTGAAGCTGTGAAACTGAAATGCGCTGCTACAAACCTTAAAGCGAAGCATCCTGAAGATAACTTCATACATATATGGAGCCCAAGAACTTATTTTATTACCTGCTATCAATAAAATTTTCTCCCAGATAAACACCCGATACTTGACATTTAAAAGTCCTATTATTCGTTTTGGAAATATTGATAGAGAGAAAGTTAGCATCGCACCAATTTTTAATTGTGATTATATTCGCGATTCAAGCTATGCGAAACACCCTCTGAGGGTGTATTTTAAAACATGTGTAAGTAGGATAAGTGTTGCCGTTGTTATTGAAATTGTAACAAATCTAATACTATTTAATGAAAGTGACACTCAAAAATATACTGTGAATGTCACAAATTCAGTAACAAAAATAACATCGGTAACCTTTGTACAGAAATCCTAACTTGACACTAGGATTAATATCTTTAAGTTGAACTTTACCTTTTGGATCAAAATTTTATTACAAAAAAATTCATTGGTATGACAACGCTGTAGTATTTCCATCCTACTTTCAGAGCGCGGGAAAATTAATTTGAATTGCGAATAGGAATTAATCAATTCATATAAAACAATTGAATTTGTGGGATGCCATCTGCAAAAATTGTGAATTCTCCACCGGTGTTTAAATTTGCCATGTCATTAAAATAAATAAGAAAAAGAAGAGAACCCAAAACAGATCCTTAAGGAACCCCATACCTAACAAGATACTTTTTAGAAACTTGCTTATTCAAAGATACTCTTTGATACCTACCTGACAAATATGCCCCAAGCGAATTTAATGCAGTTCCTCTAAAACCATATGTTTCTAACTTTTCCAATAATGATTTACACAATCAAAAGCTTTTGTTATCTCACAAAATACGCCAGCAGTAACACATTTATAATTCAAAGACAAATATAATTTTTCTAAAAAGTTAAAAATGACATCGCTTGTTTTTTGCGGATTGAAAACCAAACTGGAAACGAGAAAGAAGGTTGTGTTTACTCAGAAAATTCATCATACGAACTTTAACTATTTTCTCAACAATTTTTGAAAGTATTGGTAAAAGAGAAATCAGGCAAGAATTGGCTGGGTTTGTAATATCACTTCCCTTATAAAGAGGTAAAACTGTTGCGTTTTAAGCAGCTACAGACTACACCCTTTGTAAAAACCTGATTAATAGCCTTTGTCAGAACTTCAAGAGACCTATATGGAAGATAGAAAAATACTTTAATAGAGATATCATCCCACCCTGAGGTCTTTTTGTTCTTAATATCTGATGTCTTTAATTTCTTATACATTAGTTGTATATAGAATGAATATTGCTCAATAATTTTTTGTTCCAATTGATCAATAAAAGTCATTTTAAAACATCCGGACCACAATGCAAGTTTTTTGCAGCTTTGTTTTATAATAAATTGCTGTGTTTGTAACCGTAGTATGTAAATGGTAAATGATCATGAGCAATTCTTTTAATTCGGTCTAAACATCTTAAATTACTACCTGAGACCTTCAAACCTTTGGTGATCCAACATTTTGCTTTTTTCTGCTTTACCCTTCCAAGAGGAAATGCTTCATTGAATTTCCCGAGTTATGGAATTGTTCAAGGGTATCATGTTCTAATACATTTTCTCCAAAAACGCGGAAACTACCTCTTTTCGAGCTTTCGCTTTTGAAATTTCACTAGTTTGACGAGAGTGGTAAGGGGTATTATCCATTACTATAGCAGCATTTGGTGGCAAATTAGGAATTAATTGTTCACCAAACCAATTCTCGAATAAGGTAGATGTCATAATATTGGTGATAATCTGCTGAACAACTTAAAATGTCCTTTGCTGATAATTAACAAGTAATTCCACACAAAACCGTTTTCATTACCGGAATGTAATATTATAATACGTTTTCCTCTATTTGGAGGAGCATTCACAGAACATTTAGCAGATTGATCACTCCATCCTTTTTTTACAATATCTTGATTGTTGTCTCATCAAGATACACTATGAATCTATCTTGTCGAGCTTCATCTACTCTAGTGACATAATCGTTACGTAAAATCATAATTATTTTAAGATTTCCTAATATAATCTCTTCTATTTAAGGTAGGATATCTAAAACTCAAAGACTGGAGCACTTTCTAGTGGTTTTGTCAGATTTGTAAGGGAAACAGGGAACCATTACATTTTTAATCTTTTGAAAATACGGAACAATATTATTAAAATAAAAATTACAAACCTTTCTTCTAATATTCTCCATCATGCAGTGATCTAGACCAACTAGATCTTTGATTCTGCTTTTTTCTTGGAAGGCATTCCTGGCTCGTAATAACTTTTCTAATTGAAGGTTTTGAAATTTTTGTCAAATGTGTATTCTTTCTATGACACCGTAATTAGATCTATTATCTTCCAATTTTAATTGGTGGTACATATTTCGAATAACTTTTTGAGTTGAGGGTGATATCCACATACCAAATTTTTGGTTAATATCATCCCCCTTCTCCTCCTCCTCATATTCCTCCTCCAATTCTTCTTTATTCTCAGAAAAAACTTTGATGGGTTCTGCCTAGTATTATATACGGTCACTTGGGGTAAGAGTGTGTTGTTTGGGGTAAATGTAATATTAAAAATCTAAATAACAATATTCTAAATAATAATATGACAAAATTCAATTTTAGTGTGTCACTTACCCTATGTTTACGGAATCAACAAAAATTTAAAAAATATATTACTAAAATTTATTATAAATGCCGATTGTTTGTTTCATTTAATTGTACTACAATCTTTGAAATAGTCATCTATTTACTAGTAATTAATTAAGGGCGTGCATTGGAACAGAGAAGTCTGAACAAGTCCTCCCAGAGAGAGACAAAATAAAGTTATCCGAGAGGTGCTGCCTCTAGTTAGCAACTAAGTAACAAATATACGTTCTGCATTTTCGCATTTGCGAATAAAAATGTATTCTTTTAAACTCGCAGGTACGGGCTTTTGTATGGTATAGATTGAAATTTTTTTGACTTTGCCTCCCACTTCGGTGTCACAAGCTGAATTTTTCAGGAATGAAAGTACATGATAAGCTTACCCTTATTCCGGAGGTAATACAAAATTAGACAGTGCAAAAGGGCACTATCATAAAAAATAGAGTTATTGATACCACCATATAGAAAAAAAATGCTTATTTTTTTGTTGTAATGCACAATAAGGTCTTTGTAGGAAGTATTTTTTTATAATTATTTAAAAAAAATCATTTGCATTAGCCCTTATGGTCGAAAAAAAATTTAAACGTTAATATCTCGGTTTCAACCGTCCACAAATTTGTATAAAAAATCTTTTTTTAGAAATATACCTCTCATTTGACGAAAAACGAAGGCCTAAATGAGAAAAAACTATTCCTCATAAAAGTTTCGCCAATGTATTAACAAGGTAACAGTGCTTTCCCCATATTTTTTGCTTTAATAATAACAAAAATATAGCAATAAACAATTAGTTATGTCATGGTTTAACTAGAAAGCAGACATTGAAGGTAAAGTCTCTCAGTCTCTATTCTTTTCTCTCAGTGCTAAAATGTATGCAATCAGTTTGACTCTCTCATATTATTTTATACACGGATTATTGATTTATACGCTATGATTTATTTTTTATTTTTTGAGGAAAATAAAAAATAAGAAAATATGAACTATTTATTGAAGGTATAAACACTATATACTGTGTTTATATATATAAGACATAAACTATTTGTAAACTTTTGTTTTTGTCATAGTCGGCTAGGTACCAAACTATAAATCGTTGGAAACATTTTGCTAAATATATTGAGAGATGTAGGTGTAATCGTTAAGATCACCCAAATTAAAAAGTTATTGAAAAGGACCCATATAAGTATCGATTATAAACAGTAAGGCTATTGCTTTGCAAAATACAATAAATTCCCAATGTAAAAAACATTATAATAAGAATAATTAAAAGTATATAAAGCATAAATTAATAATATTAAAATTTATAATACAAGACTTTTAAAGTAATCAGAATAAGATTCACCACACGAATCAACATTTTCCAAAACATTAGCGACTGTGGTCAAACTTTTTCTGCAGTTTTTCTGTGCCATACAGGTAGGTGCAGGAACCGATACAGCCAATATTTTTTTCCTGCATTTGCAAATTTTGCTTTCTTAGTCTAGAACAGAATAATATTGTTAGAATATTGTACATCTATGAAAATTATCGGTGTATAGTACCTTTTTTGCATTTGCATGATGTAAGTTCTGTTATGTCTGGTGGCAGGTCGGACCGAGTCTTAGAGTGGGTATCAGACTTCCATCTTGATCTACTTTTTATTCATACTCTTTAACATTAGGAAGCTGCACCTGCGGCTTTAAAGAGCTTAGCCAAATATTTAGCTGGTGAAAACATCTTAAACAATGTAATCTTAGGTCGTCTTAAGTCGGTGGCAATTTAGCAATGGTTTTTAAAGAGGCCATTAAACCCCTCAAAATGTTAATGGAAGTAACATTGGCAATTTTTGAATAAATTTTTATGAAACATTTTTCAAGATTAGAGGATATGTTTTCTTTTCCCAATGCCAGACTATTGGCTGGTTGTATCATAACCGGTCAGAGAATGAAAATCAGGCAAATTTTCTAGAAGGTATCATCTAAATTTAAATCATGTACTGCTAGAAATCGTCTTGAGTCTCTTCGCCCTGTTCTGAACCATATCTCTTTAGTCAAATGCTTCTTAAAATAAATTTTTAAGACTAGAACATCTGTATCGTTCCAATTAATAATGCAGCGTGAATGCCCCGAATTTTTGGCTGACAATATGTGCAATAAGATACGAGTATCAGCTTCTTCGTGATTTGAATTTAAGAAATCGTCTTTTGATGGTTCAAAATTCGTCCCATATTTATTGATATTCGCGAATCCACCACTAGTTACAAATTAAATATGCTTTTGCTGAATGGAATTTTGAAGAAGTTGCTCCGACAGAAAATTTGTTAAACGTCTTTTGTTAAATATCGAATGAATAAACAAGTTCTATTGTTGCGGAAGTGGAGTATTGGGTCGGTCAATTTCTACATTAATTGATTTCTGGAGAATCCTTTCTTTTGACGAGTTTTTGATAGAATGTTCTTTATAATGATCATATACCACATCTATCCTTTAAGCATTAAATTTATTTCTAAAAATAACGTTTACAAATACATTAGCATATTCTTGAAATGATATGCAACTTTTGGACTTTCCCAAACCTTGGACTATTGCCATCCCATCAAAAATGTGACAAGTTTTGCCAGAGTCAATAGGTGCAGGTAAGTCTTTGTGAGTAAATGCCATATTGTTCTAAAATATTTCCCAATTAACTCTTATTTGTGGAGGTGCCGAGATACCCATTTACTGTTAGATACATCGGAGAGGCTGTCAGCTCAAACTTAAATATTTCGGCATAATTAATGTTTCTACCCATATCCTTTGCTAATAAAATTTTTTGAAGAAACTGTTGACCATCCAAGGATTGAGAAGTTGGAGAGTTTTTGAGTTTTCTGTTGATTGTCTTTGTCCATTGTATTTTCTTTAATGGCTTATAAAAATCTGGAGTATCAACAATACTTAAAAAACTCTAAAAAGTCGTTTGACCCTTTTCTTCTGCTGTTAATTTTAAGGCCTCTACTTTTGCACTGAAAATTTCCTTAGTTGATATAGAAGTTAATTTCGATGATCCATATTTAAAAACATCAAATTTATTAAGCTGTTCTACTAAAGTAACCACCCATTCTTCATCTAATGCCATTCGTTTTTTCCTCTGTCTCAGCGTTAAACATGAAATATGTAATTAAAACATTGACTTCTTATTTCCATCCTGTTTGTTGCATCAACAAGCATATTGACTTGGCGAGGATTAAGAACATCCCTATTTTGATATCATTTTTGTCTTTGCTTCTTACAACAACAAATCCGTAATTAAAATTTTAAACGAAAACTTATAACTTACCCAAATATATTCAGCCGCAACAGGATGAATGTAGATATAATGGGTCCTATGATTGAACGTTTACGTTATCCGTAACGTACATGTTAGGCCGAGTTTTAACAGCAAAGAGACAAATTCGTATGATGGAAAACTTTTTTCAACACGTTACTGTTATTTTCCGCCTGTTATCTTCTAATTTCACAGTTTTCCATCATCCGAACTAGCCTCGTTACTTTTAAAATTCGGCATAACATGTACGTTACGCATAACGTAAACGTTCAATCATAGGACCCATTAAAGACGCAAAAATGTCTATATTTCTTCCCAATTTATTAGGTACTTTAATATATAACACATACACTTATTAATTCTTTAGTAAAAACAGATAACAATATGACACATTGCCCATTGGGAACTAACGAGAAGTTTTATAATAAAAAAATGAAAAAATCCTACCACATCAATAATGTGATGCATCAGCCGGCATGTAGAGAGAAACATAGCTATGCTACGTTGAAGGCGAAGAGAGACATGCACTGAAAGTCGATGAATTGGCGGTGGGAATTAATTACAGCGTAAACCTATGACATCTCTCATCGTTTCTTGTTATATCTTTGTTAATTCAAAAGCAGAAATATGGTGTTTACTCTGTTACCTTGTCAACACATAAACAACATTTTTATGATTTCTTTTTTCATTTAGGCCTTCCTTTTTTGTTAAATGAGTGGTATATTTAAAAATGACGACTTTTTAACCAAATTTTTGAAGAGCTGAAACTGAGATATTTACGTTTAATTTTTTTTCTGCCGTAAGTACTAATTCAAATGATTTTTAAGTATAAACAGTTACTCCCTTCAAAGATTTTATTGTGCATTGGAACAAAAAATGAGTAATTTTTTCTCTATTCGGCGGTATCAATATCTGGTTTTTTGGCGATAGTGCCCTTCTGCACAGTCTTATTTTGTATTACCTCTGGAATAAGGGTTACCTTATCATGACCTTTTATCTCTGAAAAATTCAGCTTGTGGCAAAAGAGTGGGAGGTAAATCGTTTTCTAGCGCGAATATTTTAATACATACACTCTACGTAAGGGCATCAACTAGGTAGATAGGTTCTGTAAAGTATGAACAAAGAAGTTCTTTAGTGGGCTTCAATTTATTTTCTATAGGTACCTATGCCTTTATTTATAACAACACGGTTATAAAAGCAGAATGCGAACAATTGAGTTGATCACCCCAATGCTGACAAGCTCTATAAAGTGCTCTATTAGTGCGTAATTGTTTAATATTTCAATTTGTGTTATTGACACGCCAATAAGTTTTAAATAAAAATTATATAGATTTAAAAAAATACGTATTTTAAAAATATTTTTGAGTACACTTGGTGTTGCGTTTTTGTCTGGCAAATAAATAGAACATTCTGTATTTTATTTTAGTTTTAGAATGGTTTGATAGTACTGTATGTAGCCCTAGAAACTGTATGTAGCCCTAGAAACTGTATGTAGCCCTAGAATTTTGTTTAAAAATATAACAGGTTTGTCAAGCCATTATTTTTTTTTACGAAATTAGAGAATGATGCAGATCCCAAATTAAATTATCATAATTTAGGTAGGTTTACAATGATTCAAAATTGTTTCAAATATATAATTATAAGATACTAAGCTAACGAGTAGTGGTGATAGAATTGGTTTATTTTATGTCTTAAATATAACCAATTTTAAGTTGAATTTCGTCAATTTTTTCAAATGCAAAATTTTAGCATAAAATTTCTTTAAATTTACCTATCCAACGATACCAACATGTTAGCCAATAACACAAATACAGGGTGTCCCATTAGTGCGTAATTGATCAATAGCTGTTTTAATATTGGAAATACGAAACACAAAAATAATAAAGTTGTTTGACCGTGTTTAATAAAAATTCTTACATAAACGAGGGGCTGACCCATATCTGCTTGTTTTCACATCGTCAATCAATTTTAATAGACTTCATTTATTTGCTATGTGAATATAGGGTTTGTTAAAATTTTCAATTTTCTCAATTTTTTTAAATGGAATACCCTATATGTTATACCACCAATTGATTAATACAGGGTCCATTTACAAAATTGAGAAAATCGTAACCTCACGTTTTGACACACCCTATACAACATAGCAAATTAATGAAGTTAATTTTATTAAAATTGATTGACGATGAGGAAACAAAATTAGTATAACAACCTGCAGGGTGTTTTGCTTTTAAAAAGTATAGATTTGGTTCGCACCTCGTTTATGGACCACCCTGTATATTTAGAAATAATTGTTAAATATAATCATACAACTTTTATATTAAAAATTTCGACGTATTTCTAATAATAAAACAGCTATCTATCAAATATGCGTTATTGGCTAACTATTGGTATCGTTGTATAGACAAATTTTTAAAGAATTTTATGATAAGATAATATACACGATGATGCATTTTAAAAAATTGAGTAAATTGAACTTAAAATCAGTTCTATCTCCACTATTCGTTAGCTTAGTATCTTGTAAGTCTGTATATTAAACAATTTTGAGATCAATGTAAACCTACCTAAATTATGATAATTTAATTTGCGGTCTGCATCATTCTCTAATTTCAAAAAAAATTAATGCTTGGCAATAGTGTAATATTTTATAAAAATATTCTAGGATTGAATACAGTATTACTAAAATATTCTAAAAATAAAATACAGGGTATTCTATCTAAAAAATATACATTTTTATTTGCCAGGAAAAACGCAATACCCTGTATATCCAAAAATATTTTTAAAATATCTATTTTTCAAATCTATATAACTTTTATTAGCTTTTATTAGATTAAATTTGAAGTTTAAAATTTACTGTTTATTCATTTTTGAATTATCGTCAAAATCTAAAGTACAGTTAAAAACTACAAGTCGAAAAAAAAGCAATCCTATACTTTACTGGATACATGAAAGTTAAAACCTAATTTGAAAAAAAAATACATTTAAGCATATTAGATTTGTATGAATATTTGAAATATTCAATTTTATAAAACAGCTAAAAGTACCTACCATTAACACCTAGGCTCCAGTATCCAACAAAATAAGCAAGCAATAAATTTTTACCATCTCCGTACAGACATTTTCCGATCTCAAAGTATACAGTTGAGGCTTTCTCTCATTACTTACATATCCTTCATGCTCTTACGCAAATATTGAATATGTTTAATTCTTACAAAATTAAAAAAATCGAATACAAATCAACTTAATAATTGAAATGATATACATATTAGTAAACTCCTAAATAAGGACCTGCATATTTGAATTTATTTTTATTCAAGACGACTTTAGCGCCATCTATTAGAGAAGCTCCGAATTAACCTGTGGCTACTGTATGCCTACTGTATGCAGTTTTAGGAAGTTTTCTTTTATATTTTAGGCAATTATTACACATAAATGACGATTTATAATTTATTCCAAAATTTACTTCAATGAGCTTTTAAGAAAATTGACGCAATTAATTTAGATATTTTAAGTGACATTTGTTGCTTTAGTATATAGCCTATTCAAAGAAGAATTATTTTCATCATCGGGTAATTATTACTGGTATATTTTTAGCTTTATTTCATCGTAAAAATTACCATATTTTGGGAATTATTTTTAAACGATCCCTTACAGTTAGACACACCAAAAACCTTTATTGAACATATATATCTATTATATATCTATTATCGGCAGGAATTTTTTCAGTTTTATCTTTGTTGTAGTTTCAGCTAAAAAGTCATTGAAAGAGCGTTGTGTATGCCTATGTTAAATACATTGCCCACGCCCGCCCTTAATATAAATTTATTCAGCTTGTCACTTTTTTAATAAAGCATTCTAGTACATATTTTATATTTTTACATTTTCTCAGTATACAGGGTGTCCCGAAATTAGACGGTCATATTTTAACAGCGTAATCTACATCCTAAAATAGGAGTAAAAGTTCATATAAACATAGGTCCGAAAACGTTTCTTTTCCGAGATACAGGGTGTTAAAAGTGAAGTCCTGATGACACACTTTTGTAAATGAAATTTAGTACAAATTCTTGCCTTTTTACGCCTTATTTAATGGACTAAACCCTAGTTTTTGATCATCTTCATAGGTGGGTAAATTAGGGGGGCTTAGGGTAGAATTGCCCTAAGTTTTTTTGTTGACACTTTTTAACATTTTTGACTATAAAATTTAGAAAACCAATGTTTTCTTTATAATAAAGCTACTGGTGTGTATTTAGTGAACTGTATGGAGACTATATTTTAGAAATTAGTTTTTCTTACCTTTAAAATATTTCTGTATCCCGTCGTGATTGATGAACTTAAGGAAAAAAATATCAGGGAAGGAAAAGGGAAGGTTCATCGGTAATTTCACTTTGCATTTAATAATTCGAACCGGCGTACAAAACGAATGTTCTGTTTTTTTTAAATCAACTATCTTTTAGAAGTAACGAAATACGACTGATATTAATACTACGCATAAATAATTTGCGCATGCCAAAATTAACGATATATTTTAAATAAAATGTATCTGCCATATAGGCAACACCAACTACCAAATAACAAATCTTAATTATAATCGGCCAAAACAGCTACTCTTTTTGCATCTCGCTAGGACGCACCATTTTAAAGAGAAAAGAATTTGAAAATTTCATGATAAGTTGATGTTATCTTATTCGAAAGTGTAAACAATAATTAGTAGGCCTGTGGAATCAGAAATTTGATTTTTTTTAACTTTGGAAAACCGGTGACTAAAGAAATTTTAGAAAATATTTACAAAAATGTGCCATCAGGACTTCACTTGTAACACCCTGTATTTCAAAAACGAAACGTTTTTGGACCTATGTTAATATGAACTTTTACTCCTATTTTAGGATGTAGATTACGCTGTTAAAATAGGGCCGTCTAATTTCGGGACACCCTATATATTAATATTTGACCCCTAGTTTTAAGCCAAAAATCAACATTTTCCACTATAGAATTTGCAGGTAAAATATAACATTTTCTTTGTGAATCGCCCTGTATAGGTAAACAATAATTTAAACTGCCAAAGCTGTTTCAATTTTACAATTTATGTGAGTATTTAAATATCAATTTAGTTGTTTTTGAGGTGCAACTGATCCTATTTATTTGAAAAATAGTCAATCAAATTTATAATTATTTACATACCTTCAGGGAATACATTATTTTCATCACTTTTAAAGGGCCCCCAAAAGCCATATTTATAAACCAAAAATCCAAACAGTAATGTGAATACAACACTGGATAAACAAATATTGTCCACCTGTGCTTAGTCAACACGACGATAATGCATAGAAGCGTGCCGAATAACCAATTAGAACATAAGTTGAACAAAATCACAGAATTACTATTGGATATCCCAGTCCACGTTGACCGGCTTTTCTTACGGTTTATCGTGGGCTACAGCAAATAGAAATTTGAGAAAGGCTCGATTCGACCAATTGGAGACGCTAAAATCAAGGTGTTATAATTAATCGAGCCGACAGATTCTCATCGTACAGCGATGCTAGGCATAAAATAATTATTTGACACTCACTTCCAGCATATTTGCTCGAAGGTACTGTGCGCTTAACATACACAGTCGTTTAGATTTAACAGAATTGAACGCATCACTTTATTTTTGTTAGGTTTTTTATTTTTTGTTTTCTTAAAAAGAAATTTGCGAGGCAAACCGCAACGACTCCAGACCGCATAGGTTAGGTAAGTTGGTTAGGTTTTTTATAAAAACAATTTAACTAAATCACCTAACATGTGTCAGAGCAATCAATTAAATCATTTTTTTTAAGTATGAATTGGAATATACTCGTATTGGACTTACTGAAAACCTAGAAGATGCTGTTATACTGGGTGGCACAAAATTGATCGAAAACATTTGATTGAATGCAGTTGATCGAAAAAAACATTTTATCGAATAACAATTGATCGAAAATAGATTTGATCGAAAAACCAAATATACATAAAATTATAGGAAAATAAGAAAATGAAAACAAAAATTAACCTAACTTACCTTACTTGTAGGAGAGCATCAGTTAAATTTAAATAGCACAGGTTAGGTAAATTAGTTTGGTTTTTTATTTTTCTCAAAAAAAAAAAATTGTGAGGCAAACCGCAATGGCTCCAGACCGCATAGTTGGTTAAGTTTTTTATAAAAACAACTTAACTAAATCACCTAACCTGTGTCAAAGCAATCAATTAAATTGCTCCAGGCCGCACAGGTTGGGTAAATTAGTTAAGATGTTTATTTTTCCCTTTTTTGTATATTTTTTTTTGCGAAGTAACCCCCGAGGGCTCCAGACCGCACAGGTTAGGTAATTTGGTTAAATTTTTTTTATTTTTCATATTTTTCTATAATTTTTTTGCAAGGTAAACCGCGACGGCTCCAGACCGCACAAGTTAGGTAAATTAATTAAATTTTTTATATTAAAAAAAACTTAACTAACACCTAACATATGCGAGAGCATTCAGTTAAATTTAATTAGCGCAGGATAGGTAGGTTAGTTAAGTTTTTTATTTTTCTCATTTTTTTATATTTTTTTGCGAGGCAAACCGCGATGGCTCCAGACCGCACAGGTGAGGAAAGTTAGTTGTTTAAAAAAAAAAACTTAACAAAATTACCTAACTTGTGTCGCTATTGTACATCCCAAACAATCCGTGGTCCTCTTGTTTGTTGTAGTTCGCTCTGATCGACCCCTGAGCGCAAAAAGAGTCCCTGTAAAATAAACAAAAAAAAAAAAACAAAAAAAAAGCAAAAAACAAACAAACAAAAATATTTGTAATTAAAAGTAAATATAAACGATGTAGTAGATCTAAGATATAATTTAAAATAATGTAATAAGAATGTTGAAAAAATGTATATAACACAAAGGATGTTCATACCTAACTTGTGCGAGAGCAATCATCAAACCGCGACGGCTCCATGACGCACAGGTTAGGTAAATTAATTAAATTTTTTATATAAAAAACTTATATAAAAAATTAATTTACCTAAAATGTACCATCGGGAGACAACTCGACCTTATTGAAATACATATTTTGTGCAAATTTATTATAGTTTTTTAAGATAAATAACCATTTAGCTCTAAAATATAAATTTTTAAATGTAACAATATTGTAAGGATAAAAATTTTTAAACGAGGCAACTATCGTTTGAGAGTATGGAAAAATTTGCAATTAGTATCCAAGTTTGATAGCCGCTAAGTTTAGTTCCTCCAGTAGTACGGATTAGACGGATGGTTGCTTGGTATCGTTTGATTTTTTGATATTTTACTAGTTTTAATGTTGATTTTCGATATATTGTCCTTTAGATCTAATGAATTTTAAATCTATTGTCTTTTCGATAAAATATATCTTCGATCAAATACAATTCGATAAAATGTATTTTCGATCAAATTTCCAATTGGATCAAATGTTTTTCGATCAATTTTGTGCCACCCTGTTATACCAGTGTAGAGACATAATTCGTTCCAGAATAATAATTCATGTGATATTTTAAGTGAACATCAGTTTGTGCAAACATTTAGAGTTTCAAAAGAACTGTGTCAATTTTTAATAAATACACTCTCGCCTTATAAGATATACATCAACATATTTCATTTATTTGGTTAATAGAAGGTTTCTGATTTTGTAGGTTTTAGTAGCTTAAGGGTTTTTTTTACGCCAGGAAGCTGTAAAATGGACATTGGTAGAATGTGCATCAGATGCATCCCGTGCATCAGATTCATCCCGTGCATCAGAGTACCGATGCACTAAAGAAATCAGCAGTTCTTTAAATGAACCACATTATTTTTAACAGATTTAACATTTCTCAAGCAATTAAAGAACTAAATGCAGTCAGATAATGAAAACTATCATTCCATGATACAAAATATTAATATCATGCTGTCATTTTAATATAATTGTAACGTTGCCAAAGTAAGAATGTGGAACATTCGCAAGTGATTGCGAAGGGGTCTCAAGAATCTCATTTTAGGAAATTATGCGTAAGTGAACCCTTCGCAAGGTTGAGTATACGTGTAATTGCAAAGGATGTGAAGAATAGCGCTGCTGGTATGAAAAATATGAGGAGTGAATTGATAAAAACGACTTATCTCGATGTCCGACACCCCGACATCCTAAGGGAGGACTGCTTTTCTCACAGACAGTTTTATGTGACCTGTTAGAGAGAGTCACCGAATGCAATCTGGTGATGTTAGCAGATGAGAGCCGTACCAGAAATGTGGTATACAAAGAGATTCTTAATTAGATTACTCTGCTTAACTCTAAACTATAATACTCTCACATACATACTGGTCTTCAACAATACCGAAAACCCACGTGACCAAATCTTCATGACAGCGACTGGTGAAAATAAAAGTAAAAATCCCTAGATGTGAGCCAGTGCCGTAGGTATTTTATTACAAAATATATCTTCTTTTTTTATGGCCTGTAACTACGAGAACAAAATTCCGTTAGGTAACTGTTAGAATTACAACACGAAATTATAATATTAATTAGAGGTGCTTTACATTATTGTATTTTAATGTTAGAATTCGATATTTTAATTAGATTTAGTCAAATGCAATAATCTAACTTTTAAAATTATGACATAATTAACATAACCTTAAAAACTGAGCTATTTATATCTAGTTTGTATTTAACGAAAAGAATAATAAACTGAAATATGGTTCGTACTAGTAATTGCAACTATTACAAAAAAAAACCTTTACCAGAACAGGACGCAAGAAAGTTATGGACAAAAAAATGTATGCATTAAAATATGAATAAAATTAAAAATTATTTACTTTAGATTGACTCGTAAGATATTTAGCTACAGCTGAAACTTTAAATACGCTATGCAGAAGACAATTGCAGTATTCGGCAATTATTACAATTTAAGTAAACAAATTTAAAACTTACTGGAATTGTACCTGGGCAATGGGACGTAATAAACAAATAATTTTTTAAGTTTGTTCTATTATTTATTTGTTACAGGGTTTAAACCATTTACAAGATACATTATGTTACTTATATGTATCCAAAAAATATTAATATTATTGATGTAACAAGCACATATTTGTTTTACCTTACAGCTCTCATTTTAAATTATAAAGGTATACCTATTAACAACTATTTTATTTAAAAGGATATTGAGTAGTAACCGGTGGTGCACAAACGATACTAATTCACAATATGACACTGAAGCTAGCGACCTAGGCACACAGCGGCCAGCAAGAAAGCAGTGGCGTAAAATTTAATCGAGTCCGTAAAAAAATCTGAACGTAAATATTTGGACTTTTTACAGTCCATATTTTTTCTAGAGGCTCACGAGAATTAAAATAAATCAAATTTGAGAGGAGAGGAGGCCAAGGATCGAGTCGAAGGACATGGAATTCTTAGTAAAATTTAATACAGTCCGTAAAAAAATCTGAACGTAAATTTTTGGACTTTTCACGGTCCAGATTTTTTTCTAGAGGCCCTCAAGAATTTAAATAAATCAAATTCGAGAGGAGAGGAGGACAAGGATCAAGTCGAAGGACATGGAATCCTTAGTAAAATTTAATCGACTCCGTAAAAAAATCTGAACGTGAATATTTGGACTTTTCACGGTACAGATTTTTTCTAGAGGCTCTCAAGGTTTAAATAAATCAAATTCGAGAGGAGAGGAGGCCAAGGACCGAGTCGAAGGAGATGGAATCCTTAGTAAAATTTAATCGACTCCGTAAAAAAACTGAACGTGAATTTTGCATTTTTTACGGACCAGATTCTTTCTAGAGGCCCTCAAGCATTTAAATAAATTGAATTAGTAAGAAGAGGAGGCCAAGGATCTAGTCGAAGGACATGACATCTTTAGTAAAATTTCATCTCCGTAAAAAAATCTGAACGCGAATATTTGAACTTTTCACGGTCTAGATTTTTTATAGAGGTCCTCAAATACACAAATAATTTAAATTAGCGAGGAGAGGAAGCCAAGGATCGGAAAAAGGACATTTAATCCTTACTAAAATTTAATCGACTCCGTAAAAAAATCTGAACGTAAATATTTGGACTTTTTACAGTCTGGATTTTTTCTAGAGGCCCTTTAGAATTAAAATAAATCAAATTTGAGAGGAGAGGAGGCCAAGGATCGAGTCGAAGGACATGAAATCCTTAGTAAAATTTGATCGACTCCGTAAAAAAATCTGAACGTGAATATTTGGACTTTTCACGGTCCAGATTTTTTCTAGATGCCCACGAGAATTAAAATAAATCAAATTCGCGAGGAGAGGAGGCCAAGGATCGGAAAAAAGGACATGAATTCCTTAGTAAAATTTCATCTTCTTCGTAAAAAAAATCTGGACCGTAAAAGTCCGAATATTCACGTTCAGATTTTTTTACGAAGAAGATGAAATTTTACTAAGGATTTCATGTCCTTTTTCCCGATCCTTGGCCTCCTCTCCTCTCAAATTTAAATTATTTGTGTATTTGAGGGCCTCTAGAAAAAATCTGGACCGTGAACAGTCCAAATATTCACGTTCAGATTTTTTTACGGAGAAGATGAAATTTTACTAAGGATTTCATGTCCTTCGAACTCGATCCTTGGACTCCTCTCCTCTCAAATTTGATTTATTTTAATTCTCGAGGGCCTCTAGAAAAAATCTGGACCGTGATAAATCCAAAAATTTACGTTCAGATTTTTTTACGGAGTGTATTAAATTTTACTAAGGATTTCATATCCTTTTTTCCGACCCTTGGCCTCCTCTCCTCGCAAATTTAAATTATTTGTGTATTTGAGGGCCTCTAGAAAAAATCTGGACCGTGAAAAGTCCAAATATTCACGTTCAGATTTTTTTACGGAGAAGATGAAATTTTACTAAGGATTTCATGTCCTTCGAACTCGATCCTTGGACTCCTCTCCTCTCAAATTTGATTTATTTTAATTCTCGAGGGCCTCTAGAAAAAATCTGGACCGTGATAAATCCAAAAATTTACGTTCAGATTTTTTTACGGGGTGTATTAAATTTTACTAAGGATTTCATGTCCTTTGACTCGATCCTTGGATTCCTCTTCTCTCAAATTTGATTTATTTTAATTCTCGAGGGCCTCTAGAAAAAATCTGGACCGTGAAAAGTCCAAAAATTTACGTTCACATTTTTTTACGGAGTGTATTAAATTTTACTAAGAATTTCATGTTCTTCGACTCGCTCCTTGGCCTCCTCTCCTCTCGAATTTGATTTATTTAAATTCTTGAAGGCTTCTAGAAAAAATCTGGACCGTGAAAAGTCCAAATATTCACGTTCAGATTTTTTTACGGAGTCGATTAAATTTTACGCCACTGCTTTCTTGCTGGCAGCTGTGTGCCTAGGCCGCTAGCTTCAGTGTCATAATTCACAATACCTATCTGTTCAAAATCTTTACCACTAGCTTTAATGCAAGCATTAATCGTTCTTTTTTGAACACATGCAGTTTCTTCTCAGTTATATTTTGTATTTTATTTAATATAGGTGCTCCAGTTTATAAACGTCACACAAATGATTTTGAATTGAGCGATCTGTAATATTCCATAGGTAGATTTAACAAAATTAAGGTAAAATGATTGTTGCAGTACCGAAACTTTATAGGGTATGCATTATAAGAAATGTTTTCAATACTTTATGGCTAGTTCGTAGCGACAAACCTAAAAAAATATGTTTTGAATTTCACTCGCCAGAGTCAGTCTTTGAAACACCGTTCATACCTGTTTGAGGTGCTGTTTTTTTACTAATTTATTGGGAATTTGCACCATGTTAATTTACACGTCTTCAACAGCTTTTGTTATTACTGTGGGCCTTTTAGAGCTTTTTCCTTTTTTATAATTTTGAACAAGTATTTGTTTATGACGACAAAAAAGAATCACATTCCATTTATTTGCCTGGAAAACGTTCCTCAAATTTTCGAATACAATTACGAATATAAAATAATTTTGTTCCTGTGTAACATTACCTGAAATAAATTATATACAGTCATTATCTTTTACGAGTTACAGTAACTAAATTTGTACTTACCAACAAAAAAGAATTAAGCCACCAATAATCTCTAAAAATAACTAATTGCTTTATTAATATTAAATGAAAAACGGAATAAAGGTGTTTATAAAATGTAAACAAATATAATATAAATATTGTCAATCCCCAAAAGAACGCCAGTGACAGGACTGACAGTTCAGTTTAGTTCCTTTTACGTCAAATCAGGCCCTTTCGATGGGTTTTTGATAGAGTTATCAGATCACGTGGATTTCGGGTATTGTTGAAGACCTGGTACTATGAACCCTAAAAAACATTATTATCCCTACTTTTTTTGGGCAGCCATGCATTTTTTTATATTAAAAACACGACTACACACGTGCGAAGCCGCGGGAAACAGCTAGTAATAAAAATAACAACTTGCATGTGGGATTATTATTGAAGTCACACCTATTAATTATGAACTGCACTAAAAAATTGCAAATGGTCCTGTGAAATCTTGTAAGTAAGATTAAAATTTTTATTTATTACTACTGAATTTCCTTACTTTATTATATGTATAACATTGTTTTAAGATGTGCCAGATTATTTAAATTTTCATCAATGTCCGCCATCCAAAAATAATCAGAACATACCAAGGCTTCAGACGACCTGAGGAAGTGTCTGCATGCGGTTGCATGTTTCCTCAGACGATGCTGTACAGTAGTTTGTTGAAGAGTTTGACTCGAAATCTTATATTCATCCTGACAATTTGGAAATCACTATGTCGGCGATAGCTCAATTAGTAAGAGCGCTGTGCATTGAACAGGAATAGGTGGGTTCGAATCCTCCCGCGGGCAGATTTTTGCAATTTTTTGTTAAATTTGTTTTCACCTTGGGGGTTCAAAAATAATTTTCATTATTTCGGAAGGGTAATATTGGTATTTGTTTGGGGATTTCCTGGGAATGTTTCAAACATAGATTTTGCAGCTAAATTCTACGCTGAATAATTTCTCTAGGAAACCTGATCAGAAAAGCTAGAACATAAACAAACAATGCTAGTGCTAAATTCCCTTTCAATTTACAATGTTAAATAAATCAAGTCTTATTCCCTATATACAGTGTAGAACAGCCAAATGGAATACATTCGGTAATAAATAAATGGGGGCGTGTTCGGAAAAACGCTCGGACACGTCGATTGGTATTTTTAGTTGTGCATTTTTTTTAACAAAAACTTTTTATACAGGATGTGTCATGTAACAGTGACCAATACCAACTTTCTTATTTTAAATGCAACACCTTGTATATTTTTCAATTTTTGGATACTTCAGAAAATATTTTTTGTACTATGTCCTATACTTAACTGTTTCGGAAATATTAAATGTTTTCTGATTTATTGCAAAAATTAACATTAATGAAATAAAATAATTTGATTAGAGAAATTTGTTACAACACACTCAAAAACTAATAATACTGTTCATTTCTTGATAATGTAACAAAAAAAAATCTGATGTGTCCAACACATGACTTTCCTATCTAGTTATTATAGGCTTTTTCCGGTTATTTTGTACAACCTATTGCAGCATCTCTATAAATGTTTAGAGGAGGATAAACTAAATATATACATTTTCCACATACATCTACCTCGAAACATTTTTCTATAGATATTCATTGAAAACGAAAATACTGAAAAATTTAAATTTCCTACAATTTTTTCATTACGGTCCATTTTAGAAAAATCATGCATAAACAAAAATTATAGAGATCGATATCGCAAACAACTTTTAGTTCAACAATTTTCATAAAAATCAGAATTTTGTACATTTTGTCAAATTTCTCGAATACGGACCATTTCAGGAAATTTTGACATAAAGCAGAAATTATAGATAATAATATTAGAAGTAACTTTTATTTGAACAATTTTTTTTTCCAAACAACAGATATATTCCATAAAAATAAAAACGGCCCCCCATAAAGTACCCCCCAGATGTTCCGACTTTGTCCAAAATCTAATAATTTCACGTCAGGCCGAAATAAAACTTAAAGTTTAAAATTTAATGTTTTTTTCTTTATCCGTTTCTGAGTTTTCTTCAAATTTCAAAATTTACAATTTTCTCAAATTTCTCGAATACGGTTCATTTTAGAGAAATTATGTATAAGATAAAAATTATAGAGAATTATATTACAAACAACTTTTATTTGAACAATTTTTATAAAAAAAAATATATTTTTTTACATTTTGTCAAATTTCTCGAATACGGACCATTTTAGGAAAATTTTGTATAGAACAAAAATTATAGATAATAATATAAGAAGTAACTTTTATTTGAAGAATTTTCCCAAACGTAAATAACAGATATATTCAATAAAATATAAAAATGACCACCTATAAAGTACCCCCCCAGATGTTCCGACTCTGCTCAAAATCTAATCAGTTCATTGGACGCTGGAACAAAGCTTAAGTTTAAAATTTGGTGTTTTTCTGTGTATCGGTTCATGAGTTATGCGACACACACACAGACACACACACATACACACACACACACACACACACACACACACACACACACACACACACACACACACACATACATCATCGCGAAAATAGTCAAAACGGATTCAGGGGACCTCGAAGCGTAAAAATCCGTCGAAAACTCGATGTCGAAAAAACTCATGATTCCTATACTTTCCTTATATCTGTATACAGATAGGAAAGTAATAAAACATCTCAATGTAGATATTCAAAATGCTCGCCGCGAACCTCTTGGCAACAACCTAATCTGAAATAAAAATGTCTTCTAACGTTACTTAACATCTCAGGCGTGACCAATCTAATCGCAAGCGTTATTCGTCTTCTTAAGACAGCTAGGTCGAGAGGTTTAGTTTTGTATAAAATACTTTTGAGATATCCCTATAAGAAAAAGTCTAATGATATCAGATCAGGGGACAGTGCTGGACATTCCATCGATCCTCGCCTCCTTACCACCGATTTGGAAATACTCGATTTATGTACTGTCGGACATTGATTTGGTAATGGGGCGGGGCTCCATTTTGCTGAAACCATACCATATTCGCTGGAACTTGTGGGTTTGCTGGATCGGGATATAAGTTCGTTAAAGTTGGCACATTATTTAAATTCCTGGCCAATCATTAACCTTTTCAGGGTATTGCGTATGTTCTCCTACCCAGTGAGGGTTTTCCCTAGACCATAGCGGCAATTTTGACGATTAGCATGACCGCATGAAGTGTAAAGGTACACTCATTATAAAACAAAACATGTTCTAATTGGATCACCATATCTAACATTGCCATCATTTGTTCACAAAATTGCATTCTCCTATCAAAATCATCTTATATGAGCTTCTGATTTACTATTATTTTATAGGGGTGCATTTTATTTTCTTTTAATGTTCGAATAATCGATGAATGGCTAATATCGAACATTGGCGCTGCTTGTCGACTAGAAGAATGTGGGTTTTCCTGAAACTCAAGCATAATATCCAATTTGGTATCATTAGTTATTGCATTGGCAGCTGTTTTTTTTTATCTGCCTTACATGTCCAAGCTCGCGAAACTCCTTCACTATTTTACTAATTACCCCTTGGAATATACGTGGCACATTTGGAAATTTTTCATGAAATAATCGAGCAACTTCCATTTGTGTCCGTGTCTGCATAACCAATCATCTGTAGAATTGTTATTTTGTGCATTTCTGTTAAATGAATCATTTTTCTGGTATACGGTTAAGGAAATTCAAACAACTATAACACTGACAACTACTGTCATGTAGTCAGATAACAATTAATTTGCTAAGGTCAGGCGTTTTAAACAAAAGTAAACAAAGCTATTTAAGTATCGCTTTTTTTATTTCATATCAGTTAAAAGGAACGTTGAAACGGTTTTTGCTTACTTTCTCATTATATTACTGAGGTCCTTCCTATGGGACCTCAGTATTGCATTCGTGCAGACGAAAAAATTTTCTTACCTCCATTTTTTTTATACTTTTTTTCACGTTTCCGATCATTCTGAATCCGAAAATGCAAAAAAAATTTTTCGTCTGGTCGTATGTATTATGTATGTATGCCAGCACGATAACTCTAGAACGAAAGTTCTGATTGACTTGCGGTTTTGATTTTCTTGAATAATTGCTTCTAACTTAGAACCCTATTGATTTTCAGAATTTTCGGTTCATCCTAACTACTTTAATATCAATGTTCTTAAAATCCGCCCATGCATTTCTTATGTCACGTATTTTACGCATTCATAACGTCTAACATTCCATACATTCCTAACATTCATTAGAATTTAGAATTATATGTCATGCTCTGTCAATACAAATTATCGCGGTGTTGCCAAGTGTGCAATTCAAATCAACAAAAAAGAAATATTAAAAAATACCTTATTTTTGGTCATACCCGATGATTTATTTATCCATTTTGATTGAATTGTTGTACATAATGTACTTTTCGAAAACTTTGAAACATAATTATTTTTTGGTATCCAAAAGTTTTTAAAACTTTTTTTGAATCAAGTGAATTTATTTGTTTGATAAATGACGCTAGCCCAGCCAAGTTAAAAGTACTATCAACAAGAGGACAGCTGAATTAGTTCAATTTGTGCTGGGTTACCTGTGACGTCACTCGGTGGATACTTTTAAGGCATTTCTTTATAAGCTTACCTACCACAACATACTTAGTTACAGTATTGTGGTTACTGTGGTGACGTCACATATACCGTGATAACCTTTTATATAATGTCATATGTCAAATTTAATTTCGTTTAGCCGAAATCAGTTATGTAAAAATTGTTACCATGGCAACCAGTAAACACAAACCCAAATCTCGTGGTGAGGAAATGCGTGGTTGCCAAGTTACAGATGAGTTAATTTAGTTGTAATCAGTTACGGAGAAACTGTTGCCATAGAGACACTTGTCATGGTAACGACTAAACAAAAATTCAATTCCCGTGGTAAGGAAATGCATAGTTGGCAAGTTACAGGTCATTTAATTTTCACTTTAGTATAGCTGAAGTCGGTTACGGAGAAATCGTTGCCATAGGAACACTTGTCGTGATGTCGACTAAACAAAAACCTAAATTTGGTGATGAGGAAATGCGCAGTTGCCTCATATATTTAGATTAACTCTTAACATAATATCTCAATCAACTTTTGGTTAATACAAAGTAATAATAAAATTATGTTTATGTTTAAAAGTTTTCGAAAAGTACTTAGTTTATTTATAGATGATGTAATATTAATATTTAATTATTATGTACTACAACAATTCAATCAAAATGGACAAATAAATCGTCAGATGTGACTGGAAATAAATTATAGAAATGCGTTCTAAAGTGTATGGAAATTCTGTCAAAAATAAGGTCTTTTCTTTTTCATTGATTTTAATTAGATACTTGGCAAAACCGCTCATATTTGAATTGACAGAGTATGACAGATATAATTCTAAATTCTAATGAATAAATACATAAATGATCACTTAATGATCCTCATATGCCTTTAATATGTAATTTAAAAAAAAAAACGTTAATTTATTGGGTTTCCGGTTTTATATTTCAAAAATACTCTCCTTTCTAAAGTCTAAAATGTAAGTTTTGTAAAAAAAACCTGTCTATTTAAGAAAGGGCGTCTTCGCAATATTTACCAAAATCCTACTTACAGAATGGTGCAAAATTGGTATCATTCATTGAAAAATTTAAACTTGGGACCGAGATCAGGAAAAGGGTTAATCAAGGTATATGTAAAAAATACATCAGTAGTCGTCCAACACTACTATTTTTAATCTATCAGAACGATAAATGCACTGCCCAAAAAATTGGTATTAATAAATTTATCAAAATGAAAAAAGATGTTGCAGCTTTTTTGAAACCATTTTAAATTTTTATTCGTAGGTAGGCTTAAGCAACAATGGATGCAAATATTTTTACATGAACAGATCTAAGGGAGTAAAGGAATCATATAATTCTACATGGACATATTTAAAAGAGACCAAATGTTTTTAGATAAATAGACGAAGTAAAGAGCCCAAATATTTTACATGAGCAGGCTTAAGTGGTAAAGGTGCCAATTCTTATTGGTTAAATTGCTCAATCAAGGTTTGTCAAAATCATCACATGGTTTGACCTAAGTAATACCAATGCTTCACAAACCAAAAAAATTCAACATCTTACTACTATTGGCTTTGGTCTTTCGTTCCAAGTTAAATTATTTCTCGTTTTTTTTACGCTCCGAGTTTACCCTTGTGTGCTTCAGTCTCGGTAAGGTGGAAACCACCATTTTAGCGTCTCTCGAATTTAATATTGAAAAAAATATTCATAAGACCACAGTACCACCCCCAATATTCGTAACATGAACTAATTTTGATAGATGTCATTTATGTGTCATAAATTAATAGTTCTTTTATTCAACAGATGGCGTAATAATTTTATTAATTTTAAACAGTAACTGTTATAAAATAACAAATTCATCACCCCTAGCTACTACGCGATAATAAGTAAACGAGTTCTTGACCTTGACAAATATTTTCGATGTAACAGGTATAAAAATAAAAGTTTGGGATTAAATTCGACACATCGGTATATATACTTAGGACCGATTCCACCGTTGTGTTAAACGGAGTTTAAAATGATATTTTTACATTAACAATTCCATTTTAATCTCCGTTTAACACAACGGTGGAACCGGTCCTTAGTAGTTCATTCTTGTTTCCAGTCAACAAAGGACAAAGGTCTTCGTATCATTACGTAGGGACCACTTATACTATACATGGTATTTCGTTAAGAATGGGACATAGAACAACTGACGATTCTCTGATTAAAAATAAGACAACTAAACAAATCATGCTTAGATAAAATGTTTCTCGGTACCGAATTACGGTGTTAAAATCCAAAAAATATTTATGGCTATATTTTTTTTATTACTCACAACAATTTTACTAAATTTGGCAAACGTTTTTGGTGTCAAATTATCCACCTATCAGCAAAAAAATTAGTTACCTTAATTAACTTTTCCAGTGGCGTACAGCATTGGTACGTAATACCGCATCCTCCTAAATTTTACGTCACTAAAATCTACTAAAATCATGGACACCAAATAAATATTTTCCTCAAACATGAGGCTAAATATCTAGGAATTCATATAGATTCTCATTTGAAATGGGATAAACACATAAATAACATTGTAAATAATTTAAGACAAGTTTTATATAAATTTAAATATATGAGAAATTGTTTAGACATAACTCACCTGAAAATTTTATATCACGCATTTGTGGAGTCACGTTTATCATATGCCATATTAGCCTGGGGCTCAGTTTTGCTGACCCACCTAAAAAAACTTGAGATCATTCAAAAAAAAATAATTAAAATAATGTATTTTAAAGATATAACTTACCCTTCAGACCTATTGTTTCAAGAAACACATATTTTTGATATTCGACAACTCTTCGTTTATAATGTTGCAAACTATCTTTACAAAAATAGATCTTCAATCTGTGGAATTGAACACACTTATGAAACTCGAACTAGACATGCAGGAAATACTAGAATTCCTATTGCCAAAAAAGCATTAGGTCAGAGGAAACTGAGTTATTTAGCAAAAAAAATTTATAACTTTTTTCCAGATATTTACAAATTGTACATAAGGACTATAAATTCATATAATCTTTTTAAGTCTAGAATAAAATCATTTCTTAAAATTACCGATAGAAATATATTACATTCTTTGGTAGATAGTTGTAGTTAGTTTAAAATATTCGAATTAAGTAAAAAAAAAAATGATAAAAAAAACATTAGGTACATTACATTACTTCATAGCTATAATTTATATGTATATTATAATGCTGTTAAAAGAAAAAATTAATAAATAGAGCAAATAATTTAAATAAATTATCAAGCCCATGCACAACCCTTAGGTTTTATGGGTCACCTGTGTTTATTTACAATATTTATTATATTTGTAATTTTTATTTTAGCGTATCACTGTAAAAACAAGTTATCTGTAAATAAACATTATTATTATTATTATTATCCAAAATGTTATTTGGACATTAAATTTTAAATTTTTTTGATGTTTTTAAATAAATAATGTACTCTTCTTAGAAATTTAATAAAAAAAATCGAAATTTAAAATTTTCTGAATTTTCAAATATGTGCGAATATCTCAAAAACTAACTCAACTTTATTTAAAAAAACATCAAAAGTGGACAGTGGACTAAAATTTAGAAGGAAAAAAGATGTTACGTGCCCATGACGTACGCCACTGGCAAAGCTTATTTAACTTATTTTTTTGCTGATAGGTGTATTTTATTACATCAATAACGTTTGCCGAATATAGTAAAATTAAACTGAGTAATAAAAAAATTGTAGCTATTCATAATTTTTGATTTTCAACTTTAAAACCTTGTTTTTCGGAAACAAGTAATGTTTTACCTACGGATGTTTCGTTTATTCGGCTTATTTCTAATCAGTTAATCTTCAGTTGCTCCCATTCTTAATGGAATACCCTGTATATACCGAAAGGTCTTACAGCCAAAGAACCAAATAAAAAAAGAAAAATGTAATAAAAAAGTGTTTTTATTACATTATATACCCACAATACTTTATTTAGATCTGCATCAGTAAAAATTATTTTCAAAAAATTTAATCTCATTTATATGTAAGTTGGCGGCATCGGCATACGGAAAACTTTTTTAAGAATTTTAAGAAAAAAACTTATTTTTCATAAACAATTGCATGGTCTATTAATTTTAGAAAAAAAAGTTTACTTTACATAAAAAGTTATGCATGGTCTAAAACCTAAAATTCAATCATCTGACAAATTTTATCAGTCATATACAGTGTTTGTCGAAAATAAAGGTATTTTATATTGAGCAAAATTATATTTTTTGACAAACATTGTAAAACCGACTGATAAAATTTGATATCGGGTGGTTGCATTTTCTGTTAGCCATGCATACATTTTTATGAAGAATTACTTTTTTTCGTAAAATAAATACCTAATAAAAAAGTTTTCTATTTGCTATCAACTTATGCAACTTATGACATATTGCTGAGCTAATGTTTTTGTAAGAAAAAATAAATTAATCATAAAATTTCATTTGTAGAGTCGTAATTTATGTTTTCATATTTGTACTTTGTTTTATCAATTTAGAATTACAGTACTATTTTCAATTATTAATAAAATTTACGTGTGTATTTTAGATTAATCAATAAGAAAAATAAGCATTTTTGAAATATTAATAACTAAATACAAATTAAACAACAAATGAATAAAAAAGCATTTAAAACTAGTTGACTGCCGAAGCAAATGTTGTGGTCGGGTCTGCTGAGCCGAAATAGTTTTTCTAAAAATTTAAGTCTGTTTTTACGTTTTAAGATCAAAGTAGTTTAAGTAAATACTCAGGTAAACTACAATATCTAATAGAAGCGTGAATAAAATATATAAACGCGGCGCGGGATTAAATTATTACATTGTTCAATATTTTAATTTGTGTTGTAGACACGTAAACAATTTCTAAATAAAAGTTATATTAATTTCAAAAATAGGTATTTTAAAGATATTTTTAGATATATAGGGTTTTGCGTTTTTGTCTGACAAATAAAACGGTATATTTTTTAATTTTACTTCAGTTTTAGAATGCTTTAGTAATACTGTATTTAACCCTAGAATTTTATTAACAAATATTGCAGGGTTGCCAATAAATTAATTTTTTTATGAAATTAGAATGATTCAGACCCCAAATTAAATTATCATTATTTAGGTAGGTTTAAAATAATTTCATTTTTTTTTTAAATGTAGTGATAAGATACTAAGCTAACGAATAGTGGTAATAGAACTGGATTATTTTATACAGTGTATTTTGAAAAACAAGTCTTAAATATGGCTAATTCCAAGTTAAATTTATTTAATTTTTTTCAAATGCCACACTCTGTATATTATTTAAGCATACAATTCCTTATAAATTAACATATCCAACGATACCAATATGTTAGTCAATAACACCTATACAGGGTGTCCCATTAGTGCGTAATTGATCGATAGCAGTTTTATAATAGAAAATACGAAAAAAATTAATATAAAAGTTTTAAGACAATATTTAACAATTATTTATAAATATACAGGGTAATCCATAAACGATTTTCTGACCAAACCTATACATTTTTAAAGCAAAACACCCTGCAGGTAGTTATACATATTTGACTGTTTTCACATCGTCGAACAATAATTTCAATTTCATTCATTTGCTATGTTGTATATAGGGTGTGTCAAAATGGTCACGATTTTCTCAATTTAGAATGGAACACCCTGTATGTTATGCCACCAATTAATATAATATTCCATTGAAAAAAATTTAAACATTTGTAACCTCGCCTGTTGACACACACACCCTATATATAACATAACAAATGAATGAAGTCAATTAAAATTATTTGACGACGTGAAAACAATCAAATATGTATAAACCTGCAGGGTGTTTTGATTTAAAAATGTATAGGTTTGGTCAAAATCTCGTTTATGGACCACCCTGTATATATAGGAATAATTTTTAAATATGGTCATACAACTTTTTTATTAATTTTTTTCTTATTTCCAATAATAAAACAGCTATCGATCAATTACGCACTGATGGGACACTCTGTATATCTGTTATTCTCTAACATGTTAGTATCGTTGGATATGCAAATTTATAAGGAATTGTATGCTAAAATATTATATCGGATGCTGCCTTTGAAAAAATTGAGTAATTTGACTTAAAAGTAACCATATTTAAGACACATGTTTCAAAACACTCGCTATAAAAGAATCCAGCACTATCACTACTATTCGTTATCTTAATGTGCTATAAGTCAGTGTATTAAACAATTTTGAAATCAATGTAATCCTACCTAAATTATGATAATTTAATTTGGTGTCTGCATCATTCTCTAATTTTATAAAAATTTAATTGCTTGGCAGACCTGTAATATTTTTTTAAATAATTATTCTAGGGTTGAATACAGTATTACCAAACCATTCTAAAATTGAAATAAAATACATGTTCTATTTTAAAAATATGCCAAGCAAAAATGTAACGCCCTGTATATATCCAAAAATATTTTTAAAATATGTATTTTTTAAATCCATATAACTTTTCTTTGAAACATGTTTGCGTGTCTTTAACATAAATTAAAATATTGAACAATTACGCACCAATGGAACATACACATGGGTACATAGTACATATACATACACATAGCAGTCAACGTGTTAACTCAGAATTAAGATTCCTTATAAAGATAAAATAACATTCAGAAGAAGAAAGCAAAGACCGCCAATATTACGTGCGTATCATACAATGATGCCAGGTCATTCGGATTTAATTTACGTCGGAATGCAATAAAGTTCCTTCCCTTTCCTGCATTTCACCATTGTATATTTCACCCACTTTAAAATCAAATTCGTCCTAGAAAGAATTGTGAAATTATCGTATAAATCGATAATCTGGCAACGTTGTCAACACTTGTTCATACACAAGGACAATAAATCGATAATTTGGAACCAAACGAGACAAATATATATGAAAATCACGAAACAATAAAAGACGGCATACAGCTGTATCACTGTTTCAAAAATTGGTACCTCTAAACAATCTACCTATTAAAACCATCTCTAAAACAGAGTAGCTACAATGTTTTTTACGATGACATCTTAAAAATAGATGAACTACAGAATTACAGGAATTCATAGAAAATCTCTAATTTGACAAATAAATTTATCAAATATTTGTTAAATCATATTTCCAGTTAGATTTGAAAAATACGCAATAAAATTTAGAAATATTTTGGCGGGATACTTGGAAAAATATGTAGAATGAAATCTCCTACTTTTTAGCCTCTGGTTTTAAAATCACTTTTTATGATTTTTTTTAAAATTCAGTGTATAAACATCACAAATAAAAAATAGGAGATTTCATTCTCCAAACCTTATACTTTAAGCTGGTAGAGTATTCATTTTAATACATTTAGCGGGATGTAAATGCCATCGGAAATGGTGAACCCTTGCTTCTTATATGAAAAATACAGTGATACTGCGGCCTTAAATATCTACCTTTACTTATGTGTATATATATCCGGGATTTCGGGGAAACACTTTTTTCCTGGGAAATAGGGAAAAAGTAATTTCATAATAAGTGACATTTTGTTACCTAACAAGAGAGATAAAATTTGTGTCATCGCAGAAAAATATTAATTTAAATTTGGCAATCTACCCAAATGTATTTAGAAATAAATAAAACTTTATGTGTGTATAATTCTATAATTTGTAATCGAAGTTGCTAGCTCACGAGCCATTTTGATGAAATTCTGTACAGTTCTAACAGATGTCGCGACAGAATTACCTCCAATGAAACATCCATAAAGTTGTTTTACTAGGATATCTAAATACAAAGGTTCAATCATGGAGGAAGGATTATTAAGAGTTGCCGTTTCTTTGTAGAAATTTGGCAACATGTTTGCTTGCAGCGACCTGTGGGGGGAGGAGTAGAACTAATCTTACTCTGTCGGTAATGTAGTTACCAGCAGTATTACCATCAACTCTTACTCTGTCGGTAATGCAGTTACCCGTGATTTTATATTTAATTTGAAAATTGGCGGGTTTTTTAAAGGAGAATTTACTTTTACAATTATTTTCTAACTAATACGAAATATAGCCATACAAAATTTTGGTAGTAATTTTTTTAATTTTTAGTGAAATAAAAAACATGTACGTGTAGCTAAAATATGTTTCTCTGGAGCCACTTTTTCAAAATTTAATTAAATTTTGATGGCAATAAATCGCAAAATTTTGTTTTTATAAAGATTTCAAAAATTGAGAAAATAATTAAATCAAATTTCGGAATAGTGGCTCCAGAAAAACGGACATTTCACTTTTACCTGAAGGTACATATTTTTTATTCACTAAAAAGTAAAATTAAACTATAGAAATATTTATGGCTCTATTTCGTATTGTTTAGAAAAAGATAATTGCTTAAGGACCGATTTCCACCGTTGTGTTAAACGAAGTTTAAAATGACATTTTTACATTAACAATGTCATTTTAATCTCCGTTTAACACAACGGTGGAATCGGTCCTAAGTAAATTTTCCTCTTAATTATAATTAAAATTTTCCTTTTTTTATTAGCTGTTTGTAACAATTATGAAATGCCCAATAAAAATGTAAAATTCTATGACAAATAATTATGAGGGATAAAATAAATATCATACAAAGTTTTATATAATTATATTTACTTAAAATTCCCAAGAAAAATAAATAAAAAATATATCAAAGAGATGGCAATACAAAAAATTATTTTTCATGCACTTCACCCCCATACAAGCAAGCTTATGCGAAGTAAGAATGTCTATTATTATTATTATTATTATTATTATTATTATTATTATTATTATTATTATTATTATTATTATTATTATTATTATTATTATTATTATTATTATTATTATTATTATTATTATTATTATTATTATTATTATTATTATTATTATTATTATTATTATTATTATTATTATTATTATTATTATTATTATTATTATTATTATTATTATTATTATTATTATTATTATTATTATTATTATTATTATTATTATTATTATTATTATTATTATTATTATTATTATTATTATTATTATTATTATTATTATTATTATTATTATTATTATTATTATTATTATTATTATTATTATTATTATTATTATTATTATTATTATTATTATTATTATTATTATTATTATTATTATTATTATTATTATTATTATTATTATTATTATTATTATTATTATTATTATTATTATTATTATTATTATTATTATTATTATTATTATTATTATTATTATTATTATTATTATTATTATTATTATTATTATTATTATTATTATTATTATTATTATTATTATTATTATTATTATTATTATTATTATTATTATTATTATTATTATTATTATTATTATTATTATTATTATTATTATTATTATTATTATTATTATTATTATTATTATTATTATTATTATTATTATTATTATTATTATTATTATTATTATTATTATTATTATTATTATTATTATTATTATTATTATTATTATTATTATTATTATTATTATTATTATTATTATTATTATTATTATTATTATTATTATTATTATTATTATTATTATTATTATTATTATTATTATTATTATTATTATTATTATTATTATTATTATTATTATTATTATTATTATTATTATTATTATTATTATTATTATTATTATTATTATTATTATTATTATTATTATTATTATTATTATTATTATTATTATTATTATTATTATTATTATTATTATTATTATTATTATTATTATTATTATTATTATTATTATTATTATTATTATTATTATTATTATTATTATTATTATTATTATTATTATTATTATTATTATTATTATTATTATTATTATTATTATTATTATTATTATTATTATTATTATTATTATTATTATTATTATTATTATTATTATTATTATTATTATTATTATTATTATTATTATTATTATTATTATTATTATTATTATTATTATTATTATTATTATTATTATTATTATTATTATTATTATTATTATTATTATTATTATTATTATTATTATTATTATTATTATTATTATTATTATTATTATTATTATTATTATTATTATTATTATTATTATTATTATTATTATTATTATTATTATTATTATTATTATTATTTACTATGGCGCTCCCAAACGTCTTATAAATGATTCTTTAAGAAAGTTACTATAATATCACAAACATTACATTACTATTTCGGTACGTTAACTATCTTTGGCTAATAAAAATGATAAATTGTAGAACAAATAATTAATTTACTTGATATGAAAACTAATTCCTAATTAAATAAATTTTTAAAATAAACAAAAAACAACAACAAATTCTTCTTGAATCTTAGGAAATAAGACAAAAGCAACCATCCATATAAACTGAAACAAAAAAATTAAATGCAGTAACTTCAAATCATTTTGTTTGTCTTTTAGACATTGCAGCAGCCCTCATACTATCATTATAATACTTTCTGATTGTTAATAGTAGTAGTAGACAAGTTTTAACTAAATGAGAAAAGACGTCTGTTTTATGTTCTTTATATGTAAACCAGAGACGGCTCGTGGCCTAGTCTGCGAGGAGGCTGGCTCACCCTATATACTTAATACAAATATATATTTCTATTAGAATACAATGTAATATTTCTGCTTTTCGTATTCTTATAGACATATATTTTTATTAAGTATATAGGGTGTGCCTTTTAAAAGTAGTCTCCTCATAGACTAGGCCACGAGTCGCCTCTAATGTAAACCATTTAAAATCAACATGGTCTGGCAAAAAAAGTTTAATTTTTTTGAATTATGTTAATATGACCCAAAAGTGGTAAAACTATTTCATGAATTTTTGAAAGAAATTCAATAACATTTCTTTGTACATAAATAATAAAACGTCTTTTATCATCATTTTCTTTAAAATAAGTAAAAGTAGCGATGGTCTTCTAACATGTCTGTAAATTAACTTTACACTCTTTGCAGTCAAAACTATTAAGTTTCTTAATAAACCCTGCAACATAACTAGTGGCCTGACTCAAATTCTGCTTCATTTATTAATTTTGTATATATTATTAAAATGAACTTTATCCTCACAGGACTCTGTTTGGAGGTGTGATAACAGTATTACAAAGTACTACTATCTTTGGTGTATCTGGTTTTGAGGATGCTAAAGCAAGGCAAAGCAAATCTTTTAGCAGTCTTGAACGATTTGTTTGTAAAGGATTTTGTATCAAAATATGACTTTCACATAATGTATAATGATTGGTTGTAAGTGGAATGTTTAAAATACGACACCATTCCTTTCTTTGATCAATATCAGAAGGAAATTTAAAAATGTTTGTTCTTAAAATTTACGTTTGAAATGGGCTTTATAAAATGTACTATAACAATTAGAAATTATGCGTTTATAATGAATTCTGCCTGGTAAAGACATGTTAAAGCATCAAAATACCTTTACTTGATTTCAAATAATCCTAAATAACTTATATCTAAAAAAATAAATAAAAGTAGTTCCACTCACATATTTTCGTCGACAACCAAAACCATAACATAACCACATATTTGTTTGATTTTGATGTTATTTGTTGACAGCGCGCGCGGGGCCCGCTATAGCGGGCAGCCAGCAGTCATGCAGCGGACAGAAAGCCATCTTCACATAGTACAAATAACTAAGTGAAGGTATGTTTTTTTTAGTTTGTTGTAATATATTAATTAAAATTTTTGAAACAACACTTTTTGTGTGTTACTGAACGAGATGTTATTAAATTAATCAATGTGCTTTACATTTTAATACAATTTTGCTGTTGTAAAACGGACTTCAGAGCACCCAAGCGCGGAGTTGCATGCGCAGAAACGTGTTTACGTATTGTGCATATGATATAAACACCCGTGGGTTCAATGTTCAAATTATTCTTGAAAATCGCAAATTTTAAGCTGTCAACGAAATGTCTTAGGTTGCCAAACTTAAACTTTATGAACCAGAATGTTCAATATTTACATATATGATACACATATAAATATCGTTAAATAAAAATCTTAAGTGATTGTAATGAATAAAAAACTCATATTGATGCTTTCAATAATTATTTATTTTTCTTATTTGACTAGATTATATTAAAGGGAACAGTCAATTTTTTAATAAAAATTGAATGCAATATATTTGACGGAAGAGATCTGACAAAAAAGGAAGAGCATAGCGTCAGGATGATTTGGCGGACAAATTTAATGTAATAATATATTATATCCGGTATCTTTGGTTTTCTTCTTTATTTCTGACAAGCTTTTTTACAGCATAATGAATGTCATCAACACTGACAACCCGATTACCTATACTGAACATAATAAAATTTACATACAGAGATTCTAAAATTAAATATATAAAATATAAACAAGTTGCATACACAAGTGTACATTGGCCATCATGTTTACTGTCACTATATAGTATGGTGACTGGACCTGTATTACAGAAATAACCTAACTAATAATACATTTATTAATACATTTTAGTTTTTGTCGGACATTGAAGAACATTTAAATATCACTATAACACAAATCGGAACAGATCTGATAGTTCCTCAAGACGATTTTGAAGGCAAAGTGGTCTACGGTGAGAAGAGAAAAGCTCTAGGGTCCTTATATGAGAATCACACTGCACAAATGGCGCCTATTGTAAAGGAGTTGAGTAAGCTGGAAAGCGAGGCCCAACTACTTTATGTAAAAAGGCATCTTTCAAAATTGACAAGATCATATTAGAATAATTTATGAGTTTTGTGAGAGATAAATATGTTTAATATTACTATCTATTTGTGTGTCCTTTTTTTTATAACATATAGAATGAAAATTGAATAAAGCTTAATGAGCTTAAAATAAATATATGATAAAAAAACATTTACTTCATTATTTACACCTTGTGTTTTTTTTCTCGTTAACTCCTTATAACCTGGATAAACTTAAATCAATAAGAATAAATAATAAATTCAAAATGTCTACCACACATATTTTAATAGGTATAGAAGCGACTAATTTCGGCCTTCATCAAGCCTACAATACAAATAACACATTGGAAAGAGTAAACCAAAATTAAGCAGTTACTACTTACTCACTGATTAAAGTTGTTAATGTACTAACAGGAATACGTCAGTGACTAACGACTAACTGGGAGAAACAACAGAACCAACTCCTAGTACTTCCAAAGATGAGACTGATGTGGAGAGCATAGAGAGCCTTAACCTCTCAAATCTCTGCGTAGACTCATCTGAGGATGTAGAAATTGATGAAGAAGCAGAAGAGGGGGATATGGAACGCACCCTCACCGATGGGGACAACACCCCCCCATTAAAGGAGAGTAAAATGGCGGGCATCGACATCGCCCAAGTGAATGTCCATCACGCCAAGGGAGCCTCTGCTGTGATATCTAGGACATTCAGTAAAGATCAATTAGGGATCGTACTGATCCAGGAACCGTGGGTCTATGGACACCAGGTAAGAGGACTTGCATGTAAGGATGCAAGGGTAATTTATCACACTAGTGATGAAGTACCCAGAACATGCATAATGGTAAGAAGTAATATTAAATATTCTTGTCTTTCAGAATTCATGACGCGTGATCTCGTTCCAATTCGAGCATACCTGGAATTAGGGATGAGGCGGCAAGACATAGTAATAGCTTCTAGTTACTTCGCCAGAGATGGGCATGTACCACCCCCGGAAGTATCGAGGCTAGTGGAGTACTGCCAGAGAAGACATCTGCCATTACTTCTTGGATGCGACCCAACGCGCACAGCACTGTATGGGGAAGCAACGACACCAATCAAAGAGGTGAGCAACTTTTAGAATATATTTTTAATAAGAACCTTATTGTGCAAAATATTGGGAATACTCCAACATTTGTAACAAGGGCAAGAAGTGAGGTATTAAACATCACATTAAGCACACCGAGCATTAAAGATCTAGTTAAAAACTGGAGGGTATCGAGTGAACCATCTCTATCTGATCACAAGATAATTTTGTTTACATTAGAGAGCGACATTCCTGAGACGATCCTCAGGAGGAATCCTAGAAAAACAGACTGGGACAAATACAACACAATTCTAAAACAAAATTTAGTACGTATCCAGACAAAAAAGGGGCCGGGGCACCCACTTGCTCTGGAAAGCGATCTCGAAGAACTAAATGGGGCAATACTTGAGGCATATGAATCAAGCTGCCCCATTCAAATAAATAGAACTAGTAGGGATGCTCCTTGGTGGAACCGTCATCTGTCAAACTTACGATCCGAAGTGCGGAAGCTCTATAATAGGGCTACACCTAGGCGCTTACTGCCTACAACAAAGAAATCAGGAAAGCTAAACGTAACAGCTTTAGAAAATTCTGCGAGGATATTAACTCTACACCTGCGGCAGCGACACTGCACAGGGTCCTGGCAAAAGGGAGAGTTGATACAGTTATGGCATTAAAGAAACCAAATGGAAGCTTCACGCGGTGTGAGGAGGAAAGAGCTCGCCTCTTACTCGAAACTCACTTTCCTGGAAGCACACGTTTCCTAATAAGGGACACAACTAAGGTAAGCAGACCCCCAAGAGAGGCCGCTGTAGTGGCCAAGCACATATGCAGCAGAAATCGGTTAAGGTGGGCCGTAAACACTTTTGAACCGTTTAAGTCTCAAGGTGTGGATGGAATATTTCCTGCCCTGCTTCAGCAGGCACAGGAGGAATTACTACCACACATAATCCGCCTATCCCAGAGCAGTCTGGAGCTGGGATCGGGGATCCCAGGTGTACTGAGCCTAAAATCGTGAACTTGATCATGAAAAAATCGTGAGAAATCGTGAGATTGTACTAAGTAGTACGTATGCGCAGTTTAGTGAAATATAATAGCGTTTTCGATGTATCTATTTGCTCTGTACTAGGGGAGGGAAAAGAATTGCCAACTTTTAATTCTCAGCACCGTTCTAACACTTATAACAGATAAAGACAAAAATACTTTTTGGCATTTTTAGCTTTGCTCTCGGATAAAATAAAAAATAATAAAATACTTTTAATTTTTATAACATAAACTTAAACAAAAAATTAATTTTAATTGTTTTGAATTGAAAAATCACAAAATTTTAAAATATTTTATTCAAATTGAGTAAGGTACAAACTTTAAAATTAAATTAAAATAAAATAAAGTTTAGTTTAGTCTATTTATTTAATCTTCAACTGAAAAAACTAATCTTTACACAAATACGCAAAAAAGGTTAAACATTAATAAGTACATATTTATTCGTTTGAAGAAGAATCTGAGTCATCTTTGCCGTAAACTATTCGGCTGTTCATGTTCTTAATTAATTCTGGAATAATCTTAAAGTCATAGCATTTGCCACTATGGGAAACTAAGCTTTTTGTAAGAAGAATTCCTTCTAAAGTATTAGACTTTATCCGATTTCGTGAAGCTGTTTTATTTAGGTTAATTTGAGAAAAACATCTCTCTACATTTGCGCTTGAGTGTGGAAGGCACAATATATTAAAAACAAAGTTGATTAAATTAAAAAACTTTGGTTGATCATTACCCAACTTAATTTTCGAAATTTTCAGCCAAAATTCTTGGACATCGTCATTAACGGTAATGTCAAAATCATTAAAATTTAGGTTTCTTAACATTCTCCATTCGTTGTCGATATCTTGAATGTTACAACCACCTACTAAATTAGGAAAATGAACAGCCACATCTGCAATACTGTTAATTTTTCTGCCCATGACTACATTTGAGTCAATAAATTCCAACTTTGAAAAAATTGAATTTTTCAAAGGAAATCTTTTCAAAATTTGTTTAATACTTTCTATATAAAATTTAAGAAGTTGTTTCTTCACGATATTTAAAATATTTGCAGAACAAGAACTGGCATGTATGAATGCTCCAAAATACATATTATCTAGTTTTTAAAAAGTTTCAAGGATTTACAAAATCTATGTCATACACATGCCCCTTGTTCAATATATCTTCTTTTATGTAAAACTCCATAATAGTTTTAACTATATTTGTAACTTCTTTATACATTACATGGATTTGCGGTTTTTCGCTTTGCATAATTACACTTAGGCTTGTAAAAAAGGGTAATACAAAAGATAAAAATTCTAAATATAGTTTAGTTTCTGGTTGCTGAAGACTGTGTAATATAGAAATTGCTTGTAGATTGTTTTGAAATGATTGTTCTGTAAAATATAAAATTAACGCGTTAAATTGATCAAGTAATCTCTTCACTACCGCCCCAAGTGACAACCATCTCGTGGCCGCGGGATGTAAAATTTTTACAGGAGAGACATTGGCAAATTCTTGAAATTGTTTTAACTCGCCAGACCTCTTAGGGCTATTAGCAAAGTAATTGTATACATCCTTTGTAAACTTTTCGATTTCTTGGGGCAGCATTTCACATGCATAAGAAGCGCACAAATGAAAACTGTGGCAGATGCATTTCATGATAAAAATATTTGGAATGGCTTCTTTTAGTCTACTAACAACGGAATTTTGAGCACCCATCATATTATTTGCCCCATCTGACGCGAAGCCAATGCAATTATCTTTATATGGAATACTGTAGTTATTTAGAAAATTTATAATATGGTCAAACAATGCTGCCCCAGTAGCTTCTTGTACAGGAATTAAGGCTAGGAAGTAGTCTTTGACATATTTATTTTCACAGTTAATTCTTACAACTAAAGACAAATTTTTAACGCATGAACGATCAGTCGATTCATCTGCAATTAAACTAAATTTATTATTTTTCATTAGTTCAACAATGCGTTGCCTTTCCGATACACCCATAACATTAGTAATTATAGATTTTACTTTTGTGGGACCACACCTAATTTTTTTTGCGATAGCAGAATCACTACAGGTGGAACGTAGTAAATCCGGCAAATGTTCCATTAATTTGAAAGGTAAGTTATGCTCGGCAATAAACCCTGAAATTCTTAAATCGGCTTGTTTTACCATAGCTTCTATATTCTCTCCTTTATCTTTTCCCTTGAACATTGCCAATATGTCTCTCTGCCCAGTAGAACTTTGACATGATTTTTTGTGCTTTGCTGTTTCTGCATGCTTAATAAGATCTCCTTTACCATGAGTGACTTTAACATCACATGTGCATGCTTTACACCTAAAAAAAAGTCAAAACTTACTTTTTTTTAAAAACGGCCAGAAAATTGGTAATTGTAACTTTTTTATTTCTAATAAAAGGCAATTTTTTACTTACCCCACACAGGGCTGATTTTCACGAACTTTTGCATTCTGTTGAAGTTTCAGCCGCTCATCACAGTATTAATTAATTGGTGGTATAACATATAAGGATTTCATTTAAAAATTGACTCACCCTATATACAACATAGCAAATGAATGAAGTCTATTAAAATTGTTTGAAAACAATCAAATCTGTATAACTACCTGCAACGTGTTTTGCTTTAAAAATGTATAGGTTTGGTCTCGTTTATGAACCACCCTTAAGGAATAATTGTTAAATCTGGTCATAAAACTTTTGTATTTTTTTTTTTTTGTATTTTCAATAATAAAACAGCTATCGATCAATTACGCACTGGTGGGACACCCTGTATATGTGTTGTTGTTGGCTATCGTTAATATCGTTGGATAGGTAAATTTATTAGGAATGTTATGCTAAAATAATATATAGTGTGTTGCGTTTGAAAAATTGAGTAAATTGAACTTAAAATTAACCATATTTAAGACATGTTTCAAAACACTCTGTATAAAATATATTATAATTTTGTATTTTAAACAAATTTAAAATCATTGCAAACCTATCTAAATTATGATAATTTAATTTAGGGTGTCCAAGAGAAACATCTTTTGGCGACGTTGTCAACTACATTAAATCTGAAGGCTAGCTCATGAGCTAAAAGGTGTCTATCACCTTAGGAGGATGCACAATGGACCTAATGGGGCCTAAGTGCCGTAGGGGGGTACCCACCCTCCACACATTACAGACACAGAAAAAATTAATTGCTTCGCAACCCTGTATTATTAAAAAAAAATAAAGTTGAATATAGTATTGCCAAACTATTCTAAAACTGAAATTTAAAAATATACATTTTTATTTGGCTGGCATCCAAAAATATTTTTAAAACTGGTATTTTTCAAATCGATATAACTTTTATTTAAAACTTGTTTGCTTGTCTATAACACAAATTGAAATATTAAAGAATTACGCACTAATGGGACACCCTGTCGTTTCGAATTTTAACCGCAAAGTTGTCGTTTTCCCTGAACTGACATTAAGTGACAGCTTAGTCGCTAGCCGCACAACAAAATTGACAGTTTCGTTGCTCGCCTAATTTGAATTAAGAATAATAATTTTTTTTTTAATAAATGATTTTCAAGTTATTTGTACTTAGTTACATGTTTTTTTGTAATATTATTCAAGTTAACATGGACTTTAAATATAAACTGCTTTTTTTCATGATTAACGTAGGTATAGGCAACACATTATACACTACTTACGACAAATTTTCAATTTTTTTATCATTTTCCTAAAATGTGATGGTAAAAAAATCTTGTGTGCATTTTGAGCGACAAGTTCGTTGCCGCTTTCGACAGAGACAAACTAAAATTTTTCGCTCAATACTCAAATAGCTACTTTTTTACACATTTTTCTTTATTTTTTAAATTAAAAAAACAAAATAGTTTACTCTATTTTTTGTCAAACAGAAGTAGAGAAAATATAGGTCCGTTGCCATTTTTTATGCTTTGAAAAATATTAGTGAATGTGTGACAAAAAGTTTATTTAATATATTGCATATAATGTGTAAAAATATTAAATCAATATAGGGTTTTGAACTTTGAGGAAGAGTAGCTTGAGAACGAAACGTCGTCGACTAGAATCGAATTCAGATTTGTAATGAGCGTCCCAAAATCTAACAACATAAGGCCAAATTTCGGCAAAATCAGCTTAACTCTTAAAACACTCTTCCTGCAAATATTGGTAATAAAAAACTTACCATCCAAACATGGGACCTTTTTTGCTGTCTCTCAGCCATGTCAACTCCTTTTCCCATTCATTCTTGTATTTTTGTCCATATGAAAGTCTTTTTCTCTTCCGAGGAGTTGAAGTGGACGGATAAACTGAGCCATCAGAATATTCGGGATTACTATCACTTTCACTAGTAGACATTATTTTATTAAAATTGGACACAAATATCTAACTTAACTCAAACTACGTATGCACAAAATGCGATAATAGAAATGGGTTAGGTAATTTACCGCTGCTAGCCCGCAATTCCTGAAATGCAGCAATTGGGGAACCACCCCCGAGACTGTCAAGGTCAAGTGCCAGTCGTCCGCCATGTTTCAGCCAACGTATTAGCTAATAGTTTATTTTTACCAACATAAAAATTTAAAGTTCGTTACTGCAAGTAGCTAGTTTGAAAATATCGTGAGAATAAGGCGAATAAAATTTAAAATTCGTTACTACAAGTAGCTAGTTTGAAAATATCGTGAGAATATGGTGCATTATCGTGAGATCGTGAGATTTAGTACAGAATCGTGAGATCTCACGATAAATCGTGAGATCTGGGATCCCTGGCTGGGATATATACCAGAAGCATGGAGAAGGGCCAGAGTCACCTTTATTCCAAAAGTAGGGAAAAAGGATACCACACATCCTAAATCTGTCCGTCCAATCAGCCTCACATCCTTTGTATTAAAAACAATGGAGAAGGCTGTTGATAATTATATCAGAACAGAAGTCCTGGAGAGGGTGCCACTCCACCACAGCCAACACGCGTACCGAGCAGAAAGATCTACAGAAACTGCCCTAGTACAGTTGACTGATGTAATCCAGGATGCACTGACAAACAAAGAAACGGTCGTGTGTGCCTTCCTAGACATAGAAGGAGCTTTTGACAACACGCCACACGAAGCTGTAAAAAGAGCACTTGCATACAGAGGAGTAGATAACATCATATCCAGATGGATGGCTCAGCTGTTATCTACGAGAACTGCAGAGACACAGATAGGGCAGGACACCATCTCCATCTGCACAACCAGAGGATGTCCACAAGGGGGAGTTCTATCCCCACTAATGTGGAGCCTAATCGTAGACGAACTTCTATGCAGATTGACTGACCTCGGCATACCCTGTCAAGGTTATACCGATGACATAGTCATATTTGCTAGTGGCAAGTTTAGTAATATCCTGTGTGATATAGTCCAAAGAGGACTAGAACATACCAAAAGATGGTGTCGTGAAGTGGGACTTAGTATAAACCCTACAAAAACTATCATAGATAAGAGATTATCATCATGTCCGATAGTCAAACAGCCATCAAAGCGCTGAGTACTTACGTAATCAGCTCAAAAATGGTCTGGAGATGCCTAGAACAATTGAATGAGCTAGGCGAGAAAAATAGAGTTACTCTCACTTGGGTTCCGGGACATAACGGGGTACAGGGTAACGAGATTGCAGATAGTCTTGCAAGGAAAGGGACTCAAACACCCTTTGTAGGACCTGAGCCGTTCTGCGGCATCAGCAGTAACATAATATTAGGAGAGATTAAAAAAGAATTGGGTAGTAGAAGAACCGATAATTGGAACAATCTCTTGTGGCTGAGACAGGCCAAGATACTTCTGGGTGAATATAACCAAAAGAGATCGGAAGCCTGCATCTGCCTGAGCAAGAACAGGCTACGTATTGTAACAGGGATCCTTACCGAGCACTGCCGACTAAAAGGACACCTAAGTAAACTAAGAGTAGTAGAGGATAGTGAGTGCAGATTCTGTGAGGAGGAGGACGAAACCTCCATTCACATCCTAACTGAATGTGTAGCACTCCAGAATCCAAGGGCACTATATCTAGGAGGATATCAAATAGAAGAGGGAGACTTACCTAACTTGAAGCCACTTCAAATCCTACACTTTCTTGAGAAAATAGGATTGGAAGGGTCGCTATAGGCATTGAGACATGTCCTTAGTGCAGTGGCGACAGAAGGGGGCACAATAGATCTTTTAGGTCGCAGTGTATTAACACCCCATTATCAACATAACATAACGACGTATATACAGGGTGACAATTTAAAAACTTACAATGGTTGTATCTAATGAACTGAAGATAATAAAATGAATCTTATCGCAAAAAGTAAGACTTAATAAAAACTTTGTTTTTTACTTAGAAATATTTAATTCAGATAAACATTTTATTTTTAAATTTTTTTTTTTTAATTATTATGTACTATTGAACCACCCTCTATAGTGTAAACTTATATCGTTAAGAAATATTTTTTGACTAGCTTTCCAATATTGTATAAACGTGAACCAAGTTGGTATAGTTGACTCATGAAAAACTCCAGAAAAACAAATATATGAGGAGTATACATATAGAAGTATTTTTTTTTGTACACTTTTAGATCCCCTATATTCAAAAAAGTTGTGTTTTAGAGATAAAATAAAGCTCCTATTTTTTTATTTTTAGTCAACCCTTTTCAATCCACCCTCTCCCTCGCCCTCTCGTGTGGTCTCAAAATCTTTTTTTTACAACAATGTAAAAAGAATGTTATGTTTACCATTTTTACGTGTTTTCTGTTCATATTTCTACAAACCGCTAAATACAACTCTCGATTCTGCGTGCCGTTTATATTATTGTTATGAGCCTTCTTACCATCGTTGATCATATGCAAAATAATGGTTCAGTCTGGTCTTATGTGCTACACTGTGCTGCGGTTGTGATAAGTAAAAGTACGAATAAAAGAAGAAGAGAGAAAAGTTTAGAAATATCATTCCGTGTCAAAAAACCGGAAGGTGGGTTGTGTTCGATAAGTAACTAACTCTCAAAGTACATTTTACTCTTTTACCGTTCGATTATTATCGGGTAAGCAATTTAGGTTTGTTAAGTAAGCGTTTGAAAAAAACAAAGTTTTAGATATTGAGTTAACTATCCGTACTCCAACAAAATAACAAGGTAGATTTTACTCGACTTGCGCAATGAGATAAAATTCCAAAAAGCAACACGAACACATCGCAGGAATCAATATTTATAATTTAAAAGATGGTAATAAAAGGGGGTCCATTCAAGGATGAGGCGTTTAATTCGTCTTGATTCTACCTATAATATTATGTGTTAGGGTGTGATCCATTCTATTACTCATAAACAGAATGTTTGATAAATTATTTGCTACAACTAACAGAACTTTTCTTTCTTTAGCCATATAATCCATATTAAAATCGAGAAATATTATATTCGTCTAACAAATAACAAAAGTTTATCTTAAAACCGTTCGATAAATATTTAACCCGGCTTAACTCTAGGAGAGTAAACTCCAACACAGCCCTGGAAGTTTCAACGGAGCTAAGGGCGTGTTCCGTTTTAAAACTCGGGCAACGTACGGACTAAAATCAGTCACTAGTAAACGTTCAAATTAAAAGGGCGTTTTGTCTAGGTGTTCTGCAAACGTCGTTCCGTTTTTGAGAACGTTTGTGTCTGGACGACAACTTTTTACCCATCGAAGTTGGAAGGTTAAAAATCGCTCGTCATGCGTTTTAATGAAAATGTGTAGTCAAAATTCAATTTCGTGCACGATGATGTTGTTCTTTGTTCTGTTTCCTATTGTTCTCCTTCTAGATCTTGATTCTGTGTGATTCAATTAGCAACGAATAACGAGAAAGAGATTTTATACAGACTTTTTTATTTTTAAAAATCTGATGTGTCCAACACATGACTTTCCTATCTAGTTATTATAGACTTTTTCCGGTTATTTTGTACAACTTACTGTAGCACCTCTATAAATGTTTGGAGGATAAACTAAATATATACATTTTCCACATACATCTAACTCGAAACATTTTTCTATACATATTCATTGAAAACGAAAATACTGAAAAATTTAAATTTAGCACTTTTCCTCCAATTTTTCCATTAAGGTCCATTTTAGAAAAATCATTTAAAAACAAAAATTATAAGCATTGATATCGCAAACAACTTTTATTTGAACAATTTTCTTCGGCCTCCCATAAAGTACCCCCCCAGATGTTCCGACTTTGTCCAAAATCTAATCGTTTCACGTCAGGCCGAAATAAAACTTAATTTTAAAATTTAATGTTTTTTCCTTTATCCGTTTTTGAGTTTTCTTCAAAATTCGAAATTTACACATTTTCTCAAATATCTCGAATACGGTCAATTTTAAAGAAATTATGTATAGGATAAAAATTATAGAGAATTATATTACAAACAATTTTTAAAAAAATTATTTTTTTACATTTTATCAAATTTCTCGAATACAAACCATTTTAGGAAAATTTTGTATGAAACAAAAAATATTGATAATAATATTGAAAGTAACTTTTATTTGAAGAATTTTCTTCTCCAAACGTAAATAACAGATATATTCCACAAAATATAAAAATGACCACCTCTAGTACCCCCCCCCCCCCCAGATGTTCCGACTCTGTTCAAAATCTAATCAGTTCATTGGACGCCGAAATAAAGCTTAAGTTTAAAATTTGGTGTTTTTCTTTTTTATATCGCCTCATGAGTTATGGTGGATACAGACACACACAGACATTCTCCCGAAAATAGTCAAAACGGATTCAGGGGACCCCAAAACGTAAAAATCCGTCGAAAACTGGAGGTCGAAAAAAAATCATGATTCCGATGCTTTCCTTATCTGTATACAGATAGGAAAGTACAAATGGAAATGGCTGGTAACATAACTATAGTTATTCATAGTTTTTAATTTTGTTTACCAGTCTAATCCAGCGTTAGTTCGCTTATCGACAACTTAACATTTATTTTTCTTGTATGTATATTTTTCTTGTTTGTGTTCTTTTTTTTTGTGTGACATCGGCTTCAACTGCTAAGTTTATCTCGCCTCGTGTTCTGTGTTGGTTTTGTTACTGTTTCCCAGCGCCACTTTAGGAACAGCACTGTTAATTAGAACCCAACAGTGAATGGTCAAGTGGGGAATCCTACCAAGGCATCAGAATATCCTAATATCGAAGCTTATATCAGGATTTCTTCTTTCCCAATTAAAAAGAGGTTATTTTGTTTGCGTTGCGTACATACGCCAGAGTCCGTAAGCTTACTATGTACGTAGCTCAGAGTAGTACAGAGAGGACAGTAAACAATGTGTCGCCTTGAAAATATGATCGAGAATCGCATCCAAAATTCTAATTAGAGAGAAATAGATTAATATCTCTATATTTATTTTTTCAGTTATTTGTAAACAATTATTTAAGTTTTTACTTAAATTCGTTCAAGAATGGAGGTGTTAAAAGAGACTTTGGTTTCTAGGGTTTATTTTATTCTAGGAAAAAACTTGTGTTTTATATGGTTTCAAATATAAAAGAGGAAGTGAGGTTACGTTTCACTCGTTAATATTATTTCTTACCAAAGAACATGGGCGTCATTTCAGGAAAAAAAAAAAAGGAAAATAAAATATGAATATAAAAAAAAATAAAATTGTTATTATATTTAGTGTTCTAAAAGACGAATTAGAAGAAACTTATAGTTAAAGGCACTTGAATAGACTGAAATGTTAGAAGTTGAACGAATATATTACATTTGTTCAAGGTACTTTTTAGAGGACAGCTTTGCTGCAACAAATATATTATGTTTGTACGTTTCTAATAAATATCGAGAACTTTTAAAAATTGTAGCTTTTCTTTTTAAGAACTTTGTATTACACAAACAAAGCAGGAAAAAGAGCGTAGTAGTGAACCTATGTCACCTAAAAAAAACTAGAAGGTAATGTGTTTAATAAATTTGGCGAACCAATAAAGTTTGAATGTTTTTAGTATAGTAATTTCTTGAGATACTAAATCATTTGATTATGGGCGAAGTACCTACTTCTCTAAGAGTATTAAACTTGCCAACAAATAAAAGAAGTTATAGTTTGAACCAAAGTACCTCATACCCTTCAATATTAAGTTCAAGGTATGACTCTGAAACTCTCATCAACAAAATCTGAGTCAACATTAATTAAAAAGTAAATCAAACATCGGATTTGGTCTAAGCTGATACATTAAATTGTATATGAATGCTACCTAAATATTTTGGTAACTTTACATTGAAGTCTCTAGAAAATCGGTTATTACGAAGACTTTTTGTTGCCAACAGTACTGCTTCAAACATACGAAACAGAAATAAAACATTATATCGTGCGCGTCGGGCAATCGTGCGCATCAAACTATTTCATATTTCGCAGGCTTTTAAGCGATAACGACTAATGCTGCTCTCGCTCCTTTCTACTGTGCATCACTGACGCCATTGCTCATATCAGTTGTTTACGTTTGCACGGGACGAGCCTGTTTATTTGAAATCCAGCCACTTTTTGTAATTTTTGACATCGGAAAATAAGACGGTGAGTCCACTTTTTTCCTTAATCGATAAGATATATTTATTTTATGGAAAAATATGATCTTTTGCATCTATTGATGCTTGTTTTACATTGTTAGGTTATGTAGTTTGCTATATTACAGATTATCATTTAATGTCTAAAGGGGTAATGATGCGCACCATTACCCCACACGTAATATAATTTTAAATATATTTTTTTTCAGATGCCGAGAAATTATATAAGGAAAAAGATTTACAAGACGCATTATTTGCGATAAGAAATGATGGCAGATAAATAAGGGATGCAGGAAGGGCCTTCAATATTCCTGAATCGACAGCACACCAAATCCATTGGATATCTACTGAACATCCCAATATCCACTGAATGTCCAGTCCATGGTAGATATCTATTTTATATCCATGAAATGTAATTTATAGACATGCAAATGTCCATAAATAATAGTAATTATATAGCAAATTATTAAAAAATTACGCCATTGTGGCTAATGGTACCATTCAGATATTTAAAATTAATTTTTTTAAGGTGTATTCAATATCCCATGAACATCCACTAAATATATCAAAGTCTAGGCGCGAACGCAAACCATCGTGGATATCCACTAGATGTTATTTGATTCTGCTTACTAAGTATAGATGGCGATACCACTATCGCATCTACTCCTGCTCGACTCGCCGTAATTGAGTTCGATCGAAATTAGTGTCCTATTCACTCCATTAGAGACTGGAGTCGAGAATTTTCATTTATTGCTGAAGAGTCCTAATAAGGATGACTTTCACCTTAGTGGGCAAAATCAAAGGCAGAGTGTTGAAAATATTTTTTATCTCTGCTATTTTCTTTCGACGTTATTCAATAATCATTGGTTACTTATGAACCTCTACTAAAGATACCCATACAATATTTTGCTGAATATCCGAATATCTTCTATATCCTGGGATATAGACGGACATTTGGTTGGATATCCATATTGGATATATTGAATATACACAAAATATATTCTGTGGATATCTCTGTAATTTCTTGTATTTTCTGGAAGATACCCATTAGATATTTTGCTGAATATCCATTAAGATATCTTCTATATTCTGGATATAGACGGACATTTGGATATCCACGGAATATTTCTGATATCCTGTGGCCTATGGCCTATCACCCAGGTGTCTTAGGCGACTAGCTTTTAGATATGCTGAGCAACATGACATTGCCCATAAATTCGACAAGGAAAAGGGATTAGCTGGGAAGAACTGGGTGTATGGATTTTTAAGGAGATCACCTGATATAAAGCTACGGCAGCCTGAAGGAACCAGTTTGATTGCATTTTTTAAGGACTCAACCAAATTATTTTTTCAAACTTTCAAACTATCATTGAAAGGTTAAGTTTGAACCCAAGAGTGTTTACAACATGAATGAGACATGCATCACCACGGTGCACAACAAATGCCCTAAAGTTTATGGTCGTAAGGGATCTAAAAAAGTAGGAGCTGCAATTTCTGGCGAAAAAGAAAGAACAATAACAACTGTATTTTGTATGAATGTGGCTGGGAACTACATCCCTCCCATGATAATATATCCTAGGAAAAGGATGCCCAAAACTCTCGAGAAAATGGACCAATTGGGGCGCTGTGCAAATTTTCTAAGAACGGTTGGATAAGTTCCGGACTTTTTCTTCAGAGCATGCTAAGCCTACTGTACTGATCCTGTCCTTCTGGTCCTGGATAACCATTCCAGCCACATTTCAATTGCAGCTTATAATTTCTGCAAAGAAAATAACATCCACACATGGTATCGCTTCCTCCACACACATCTGATCACTTCAGCTCTGGATCTGACATTTTTTAGTCCTCTGAAAAATGCACTATTTAGGGAATATGATCTTTACTTGTCAAGTACTGGTCAATAAAAAATAATTGAATACGACGTAGCCGAACTTTTAAATAAAGCCTTCATGAAAGTGGTTACAATGAAAAAAGCAGTTTCAGTGTTTCGGACGTCTGGAATATCTCCATTGGATCCCGACAGATTTACAGATACTGATTTTGAACCTAGCCACAATGTAGGAAAACTTACAGTAGAAGCAACACCTGAACTTGAAACTTCAACCAGTCAATATGGTGCAGCAACTCTTCCAGATAATCACCCAGATTTACAACATCAGAGAGATCCGATCCCTTAGCCATCTACGTCTTATGATAATTCTTTATTTGCTATGGTTCCAATACCAAAAACAAAAGTTAACCAGGCAACGAAAAGAAAATCTAGGAACAAGCAGAAATCGGAAATTCTTACGAGCACTCCCATCAAAACAAAACTAGAAGAAGATGAAGAGAAAAAAGACAACGAGAAGAAACAATCAAAACAAGAACAAGAAAAACTGAAAGATAAGAATAGTAAAGGAGTTATTCGTAAATGTTTGGACGGTGAATTATCAATTCCGTCGTCTTCAAAGAAATTCAAAAGCAAACAAAAGAGACCGCCAACGCCTGAATCATCAGAAGATGATGTGTCGGATATATGTGACGACGATGAGCTGGATGATATTGAAGATGATGTTGGGCTGAGCTTCGTACCGCCACCTTTGAATCAGCCAGGGAAATTAACCGAAGTTTGTGGTATTTGCGGTGATTTTGGCAAACAACGAGAATATGGTACGGATGTGTCCTTTGCTCAACTTGGAAGTACTGGCTCAGATACCCCGAAAAATTATAAATGTGACCTATGCTCAAATTAGGAGTTAGTATAATGTTTTTTTTTTATTTCAATAAATGTTTGTAAAGTTAGTGTTGGTTTTATCTTATAGTTAATACTTTTAATGCGCACGATTCCCCAACACTTGCGCACCATCACCCGCAACGGCGGGGAATGGTGCGCAAGAGCACTTTTGTACTTTCAGCACTATTGTACTTTCAGCACTATTGTACTTTAAATATTTTATTTTTTCATAAAATTGATTTACGTGCTGAGAGTAGACTAAATAGCACCCCCATTGCGGCATTTACTTTTAAATTATCTACAATGCTTTTCGCTTAAGTGCGCACAAGTCCCCCACTCTCCCTTATGCAGTATCAAAAAATTAGTACAGAATTGCCGATTTGAAAAGAAAAAAAATATGTTATTTTTGGACGCATACTGTATATTTGTACATGGTCTAAAATATAAACTATCATCAAAAATAAAAGAATATTTAGTTACCTAATTTAAATAAAGAAACTAGATAATTTATATTTTAAACGAGATCATTGGAAAAGTAAATTAAATTTTTATATATTTTTTTAATATCCTGAAATACTTCTACTTATGCTTTTTTTTAATTAGTTGAATGTCTGTGGTAGGTTCTATGGTAGGAACCAATTAGCCAGCTACTTATGCTAAATAGGTAAATATATATTGATTTGTTTTTATTAGGTATATTTTTTTCATGTTTAAATTAAATGCTTTATGTATTTCTTCAGTTCTACTATTGTATAGGTTTTCAATAGGTATAGATATTTTATAGAATTCCAAATCATTTCTGTAAACCTAAATGTTTTAGAAGCAATAATAGTAGTTTGTACAATAAGAGTGGATATGATGGCCGTATCGCACGAAGACAAAATTTGAGCACGACGCCGAGGCGGAGTGCTCAATCGTCTCGGTAATAAACAAACAATTTTTCATATTTACCAATATTAAAAGTAGAGACGCTCAATAATTAATCGAAAAAAATGTTTATTTTCATACATCCAAAAGATTTTTTTTTGAAAAGAACTTAGTTTTAAATTTCCCAAAATTAAATGTGTATTTTGATTTAATGGATTTTAAGACTGCTTTATATATTATATATACAGGGTGTCCCGAAATTAGACGGTCATATTTTAACAGCGTAATCTACATCCTAAAATTGAAGTAAAAGTTCATATAAACATAGGTCCGAAAACTTTTCTTTTCCCAGATACAGGGTGTTAAAAGTGAAGTCCTGATGACACACTTTTGTAAATATTTTCTAAACGTTTAAAGATAACTAAGTGAAATTTGGTACAAATGCTCACCTTTTTACGCTCTATGTAATGTACTAAATCCCAGTTTTTGATCATCTTCATAGATGGGTAAATTAGGGGGGCTTAGGGTAAAATTGCCCTAAGTTTATTTGTTGTCAGTTTTTAACATTTTTGACTAAAACATTTGAAAAACCAATGTTTTCTTTACAATAAAGCTACTCTTGTTGCATCTCGCTAGGACGCACCATTTTCAAGCAAAAGGCATTTGAAAATTTTATGATGAGTTCATATTATTTTATTCGAAAGTGCAAACAATAATTACTGTGGAATCAGAATTTTTTTTTCAGGTTTGGAAAACCGGTGACTAAAGAAATTTATTTAGCTTTAATTGTTTTTTAAATGTTTTTTTATAAAGAAACTTTAAATGGTAAAACTAAATAGTATTTAAACTTAAACTAATCAATTTTTTTTTAATGGCTTGGTTGGCTTTGGCCCAATAAAATGATTGATGAGAATTTATTTCTTTAACTGACGATGTTTAAACTCGTTTAGGGTAATCCTTAGGATGGTAAAAATAAGTCAGATACGTTAAATATCGTAAAATTATACCAAAACTGTAGTTGAAATTAAGAATAGCTGGTAATTTCTTGAAAATACGAAGTTTGACTGAGTTAGAGAAGAAATCATTAGTTACCTACTTTTAATTATTGCAAATGCTATTTGATAATAATTTTAAGCTTTTTAACGTGAAGTATCTACTTTTATTGTCCTAAGGTCAAAATGACGACAATAAACAAATAATTCTCAAAAATTGTTTTTGTCTATACTACCAAAAATTCTACTAAAAATAAAAATTCTACGAAAAATAACAAAAATTCTACTAAAATATCAATTTATACAACAGTTAAAGTAAGTGTTCAAAAATGTTGCCTTGCTGACGAAGGCACATTTCGGCTCTACGGGTAATTGCATGTGAAGCTCGCATTACTTCAAAATTATTTTGCCGTATTTCATTCCCTGCCAAACGTATCCTTTCACGCAACTCTTCCTCACTGTCAACTTCTGTAGCTTATACCATATCTTTTATATGACCCCAAAAATAATAGTCTAATGGGTTTAAATCCGGAGATCGAGGTGGCCACGGTATGGGACCACCTCTTTCTATTCATCTACCCGGAAATCTTTCATTTAGCTAATTTCTCACATTAACGCCATAATGGGCTGACGCTCCGTCGTGCTGAAAGTGCAGCTGATGTCGAATATTTAATGGGAGATTATCCAGAATGGGTTCAAGGTGGGTTTGTAAAAAATTCAGATACTCAATTGCATTTAAGCGAGCAGGAATTTCAATCGGCCCAATTAATCTGTCATTGATTATTGCCTCCCAAACATTAATAGAAAATCTATCTTGAAAAAATCGACGTCGCACCACCCGAGGATTTTCTTGTGAATAAGAATGTAGCCTCGTCGCTCCACATAATAAAAAGAAGGAGTGCCTGATGGTTTCTTATCCATTCACTAAACTCCATTCGTGGTAAAAAGTCGTGAGGTCTTAAGGCTTGAACACGCTGATAATGATAGAGATGAATACCCTGCATTCTTAACATTCTTCCAACCTAAATGAACATATTTTTTAAAAGACACGTAAACTAAAGTAAGAATTTAAAAATGCCTTTAATCTGAAACTTATTCGTGTTATTTTACTTGTAAATTTGAGCAATAAAAACTAAGAATCATAAAATAGTATAAAGAAAAAGGGGAGTAATTATTACTTACTATTGCTCGTGGTATTTCTGAAAGTGTGGAAACAGTTCGAATACTCCTTCTTGGGTCCTCTTCAAATAAATTAAGGGCGTGTTCCAAATTGTTGTTTCCATGTGGTCTCCCTTGTTCATGATCACGTTGAAATGAACCATGGTCAACCAAATTTCTGTGTGTATTAATAAATACGCGGTAGTCAGGAATTTTACTAAGTTATCTTTAAGCGTTTAGAAAATATTTACAAAAATATGTCATCAGGACTTCATTTTTAACACCCTGTAAAGAAACGTTTTCGGACCTATGTTTATATGAACTTTTACTCCTATTTTAGGATGTAGACTACGCTGTTAAAATATGACCGTCTAATTTCGGGACACCCTGTATATTATAGGTACTCAACCTTTTTTTTTCGTATGTTTGCTATGTTGTACGTACCACAATGACTCTTTTTCAGGCCATCCATTTAAAATTAGTGGGGATCCCTAATAAATAAAAACAACAAATATATTTCGTTGAGTTACTGCAAAGACAAGATAACTCACATTTTTAGAGTCAGAGTCAAAAAATGCTGTTTAAAAGGTTAAAATCAATAAACGTTTCAAACTGTTTAATAACTCCAATAAAAAAGTATTCAAAACATAATTAGTCTTCACAAAATATAAACTAAGAATCCATCGATTGGTAAAAAAGTCTACAATTGAGCGCCAGCACATTTATCGCCATACGTATCATTTATATACATTTATTGGTCATTTTAAATTGAAAATATGGTTTTTTTGAAGGTATTGTTTAAAAATTAAGTAGTTATAGCTGAAAGTGGTATATGCTAAGTTAAAAATAATGTAAATGAGGACGTCTTAGGAAAAAAATAATGAAAAAAGGGGGGAAAAGGAAAAAAGCTGAAATCGCAACTTCCGAAAGATTCACTTTACATCTCAGGTATCAGTATTTCACCAAGCCAAGTAGCTAGCTTTTCTAAAACAAAAAGCTTGGCTTAATTTTTATTAGTCCAGGCTTGGCTTGTTTACCAAGCTTTTTCCCCCAACTTGCCGATCACGTGTTAAGTCTACTAACCGTTCTTTCGCCGCCCTTTGTTTTAATGTTCAATTCAGTCACTGCTAGCCTTTGGAAGCAAGTACACATTTACCAATATGAGCGCCACCAATATATCAAATATCGTGGAACCCTTTCAAGACAGCGGATCTGCTTATGTGGTAGAGGAAGCGGATGTATTGTCTTCTAGCAGACCTCGCGAAGAACATTTTCGAATTAAGTCCCGAAAAACAATTAAAAACATAGAGGTCTCTAATTTTTACTTTCCTATCTGTATACAGATACAAGAAAATTTGACAAAATGTAAAAAAAATAATTTTTTATAAAAATTGTTCAAATAAAAGTTGTTTGTAATATAATTCTCTATAATTTTTATACTATAGGTACATAATTTCTCTAAAATGGACCGTATTCGAGATATTTGAGAAAATGTGTAAATTTCGAATTTTGAAAAACGGATAAAGAAAAAAACATTAAATTTTAAACTTAAGGTTTATTTCGGCCTGACGGGAAATGATTAGATTTTGGACAAAGTCGGAACATCTGGGGGGGGGGGTACTTTATGGGAGGCCGTTTTTATATTTTATGGAATATATCTGTTATATATGTTTGGAGAAGAAAATTGTTCAAATAAAAGTTACTTCTAATATTATTATCTATAATTTTTGCTTTGTCAAAATTTCCTGAAATGGTCCGTATTCGAGAAATTTGACAAAATGTGCAAAATTCTGATTTTTATGAAAATTGTTGAACTAAAAGTTGTTTGCGATATCGATTTCTATAATTTTTGTTTATACATCATTTTTCTAAAATGGACCGTAATGGAAAAATTGTAGGAAAAGTGCTAAATTTAAATTTTTCAGTATTTTCGTTTTCAATGAATATCTATAGAAAAATGTTTCGAGGTAGATGTATGAGGAAAATGTATATATTTAGTTTATCCTCTAAACATTTATAGCGGTGCTACAATAGGTTGTACAAAATAACCAGGAAAAGCCTATAATAACTAGAAAGGAAAGTCATGTGTTGGACACATCAGATTTTTTTAAAATAGTTCTAGCTCTGTTATAAGCTTGTACTGATACAGAAATATATGTTAGGAATAAAAAATAAAGATCGATAATGATAAGATTTTATACCTTAATTACTTCTTCTTTTTAGTAGTCTTTTTCTATTCAACGCACATCCTAAGAATTTTCTTATAGAATATTGTATGGACTATCTAGTAGTTACTGTGACGGCCCACCCCCTGCCCCCTCTTTAATTGTGATTTTTGTTCGTTATTTTATTCTTTGAATGTTATTATTTACCTCACAAGTTTTACTTTATTTTAAATTCTATACTTACTGTATTTGGCCTTTTTCCTCTAGTAGTAAAAGTGATCGTCTAGTTAATTAATTGATAATTTATATACCCACGTTGTGATAATGTTAATTACGGTAAACCAGAATTCGATGCAAAGTTTGGTGCAAATTGATAAATAAAACATACAAATTCATATTTAAACACTTTTTTATTTTTCATACTTTAAATGTGATGCAATAATTATCAAAGTATATTACAATTGTTACTATTTACTGAGATCTCACTTGAGTCCTGTTCAAACGCAGACCATATTCATTTGCTATCAATATATATTTTATTTAGGTTGATGATCAACGGAGTTAACGAACAGCGTCAAATCGTCAGTTGATTAACTATAGTGTTGTTGTTTATATTCTGATTTAGGTTGATGACCAACGGAGTTAACGAACAACGCCAATTCGCCAGTTGGTTAACTATTGTGTTGTTGTTTATCTAGGTATAAACCCTTTGCGTGAAGAGTAACACTTGCCAGACACACGGGGTACCACTTGATTTGCATCCACGAGCGTGACAAAATTCTTTAACAATTGAAGCCCTTGGTGTAAAAAGGATCCAAGCCACAATTTGTCGTGAAGTGACCGTTTTACCTCAAAACATTTGTTAACGAGGATTTTACTAGCCACATACAAATTATTTTACCTCTAATCCGAAAGATGTGCTATTTTTCGTTATATTTATATTTAAATAATTTTTTTAATTATATTTGACAGATTTAAAACAAATTAAAAATTTAATTTTCCAAAACTTACTTAATATGGCATGTAACCAACCTTATTACGCGCCAAGGTTTTCAATTTTTTCAATAATAAAAAAATTGTTTAATCCGGGCCCGACTTTTCCCTCGAATCTAACAGAGATAGCACCATTCCGTCTTGCTTGGTTCTCGACCGCCAGATCAAAGACGCCGACACGGAGTTGTGGAGCTGTATTAGGCATTCCAAACAAATGAATTACCAGTGGGCAGGTTTAATATATCTAAGGGTGGCGACATATGGTGTACTCTATCTACTTTACGTAAAATCATGAATAATGGATTACATTTAAATATTTTATGTCAAACACAATAAAAATAATATTTAAAAAACCCACCTATACATTTCTTCATAAATTGGCAGGCTTGGCGACTACTACTTTGAATAAAAATATCGTCCAAGTTGCAAGACTATGTCGCTACCCCCTTAGATATACAAGAATTTCCCACTGGCACCTATTGTTTGACAGGTCGTTGGAATGCCTAATTGTATAAGCTGTGCTTATTGGCGATTCAAATTAATTTTCGCGCGCCTGTCATTTGTCACTTATAAGTAGGATCACAGAGTAGGATGTTTGTTTATTTACATGTTTTTGTTTTGGGCGGATTTTGTATTTGTGATTTTTTTTACTGTTTTTAGATAATATTCTCATTGTAATAGTGTTTTTGAGTTTCATTTAGTGTTAATTTAAGTTTAAGTCTCGTGCTTTCATCATAAATATAATATTTATCATGTGTATGACTTATTTGTTGGAAATATTCACCTATTGGTTGCTACAAGAACATCTAGAAATATGTATTCACTAAACCCAGTACATGTTTTATTATGTGGTTTAAAGGACATTTCAGGTACCACACGTTTATTATTGATAAACTTATTTAAAAATCTTACTAGACTTATTCTTATATTATGAAGTGAATCATGTAGTACTTTGTATACATGTAAATGGTAATAAAACCGTCACAAATCAGATTACAGTTTGATTCTAAACAAAGTTTTGTAAAATTTCAATATTGTGAATTTGTAGATATTCATTTATCGTAAAAAATAAAATTTTACGACTTGCATGTAATGAAAATACCTTCTGAAATTAGGCTTTATTGAACAGAATTTTAGTGACAGTAAATAATATGACAACTCTATAACAAAGAATAAATAAACCATACAGGATGTACAAAACTAATATAAAACATGAACACAGTTTTTCATTACATTCTCCCCGGCATTATTTTGAAACGTAGTCATCTAAATATTTTGGAGGTCTTCTTTCTCTTGGATGTCGAATTTGTTGGATGGTATCAGGTTGCTGAACAAAATCTATTTGTTTATCGTCATGTACAAGGGTGACCGGATTATCAGGAAAACGAGTCTCTGAAATAGAAGTATCGGTGGTATCATTTGGAGGTTTGTAAAGATCGGGAATCCTGAGGCAACTAGGAGATGGGATATTGGTAATATTTTCTGAAATATCTTGATTACTTTGTTGATTTTCGTTATTATTATAGGTTAATAGATTCAAGTCTCCTCTTGGGGCCAAATGTTTGAGGGAAACAATAGATTCTCTTCCATCCTGGTGTCTTACTGTGACATAATCAGGGTTTGCTTCTACAAGTTCAGCTTCTTCTACTAAAGGATCAACTTACTATTTCGGACTTGATTTTTTATAAATACTGGACCTGGAATTGAGAGCCACGAAGGAATAGCAGTTCCAAAAGTAGATTTTCTTGGAAAAGGGAACATCCTTTCATGAGGAGTGCAATTTATAGAGGTACAAAGTAAGGAGCGAATAGAATGCAGAGCGTCATCTAAAACTAGCTCCCATTGCATAGTTTTTAATGAATTTGACTTCAAAGCTAAATTTATAGTTTTCCAAATAATTCCGTTGTATCTTTCAACTTGGCCATTTCCTTCTGGATTATAAGGTGTACTTCGACTTGTTGTTACTCCTCTAGAATGCAAATAATGTTTTAATTCAGATGACATGAAAGAAGCACCCTGGTCTGAATGGATGTATGATGGCATTCCGAAAAGTGAAAAAATCTTGGAAAGACATTTTATAACACTACTAGAAGTCATGTCGGAACAGGGAAAGGCAAATGGAAACCGGGAATACTCATCGATGATAGTTAAAAGATATCTGTTTCTTGATGTAGATGGTAAAGGTCCTTTGAAGTCGATATTAAGTCGTTCAAAAGGAGCAGTCGCTTTTATTAATTTAGATTTGTGAAACCTAAGAAACTTGGGTTTTACTTGAGCACAAATCGGACAAGCAGCAGTAGTTTTTAGAATTTCATCAATAGAGAATGGTAAATTGCGTGATCTTACCCAGTGAGTCATTCTTGTGATACCAGGGTGACACAGAGCATTGTGGAGGTCAAATAAAGTATTTCCAGTAGTTGAACTGCATATTCTAGTAAATGTATCGCTGACAGTATTCTCGGTGCCCGGACGATATACTATATCATAGCTAAAGCAAGCTAGCTCTAGTTGCCATCTTAAGATCTTTTCATTTTTGATTTTACTTGCATGTTTGTTATTAAACATAAAGGAAACAGATTTTTGGTCTGTTATTAGTTTGAAGTGCTTCCCAATAAGAAAATGACGCCATTTCTTTAACGCCTCAACTATAGCATAGGCCTCCTTTTCTACTGAAGAATGCCTTTGTTCACTAGCTGATAGAGTTCGGGAGAAAAATGCAACGGGCTTGCTTGATTGGCTTAAAGTTGCTGCTATAGCGTAGTCAGACGCGTCAGTTTCAACTACAAAGGGTATGCGCTCGTGAATGGCAGTTACAGCTGATTGAATTATATCCTTTTTTAATTCTTCAAAGTCTGACATTTCTGCCGTTGGAAAAGGAAATATTTTACATGTATTTAACCGATGAATTTTGTTTGAAAACCCTGGTATCCATTTAGAGTAGTGAGCGAATAACCCCATAATTCTTTTAAGAGATGCCAGGTTTGTAGGTGGAGGTAAATTTTTTAGAGGTTCTAGTCTATCTGGGTCAGGCTTTATAATATGATCTTCAATAAGGTAGCCCAGAATTTTGATCGAACGTTTTGAAAAGTGACATTTTTCATAGTTAAGGGCAAGGTTGTATTTTTCTGCAGAAGCCAAAAATTTTTGAAGGTTCTCGTCATGATCAGCTTGACTGGTTCCACATACTGTGACATCATCTAAGTATGCATAGACGCCAGGTAGTTTTTCTCGTTTGATAATACTGTCAATAACTCTCTGAAAGCACGCTACACCATTAGTTACACCAAATGGGATTCTTCGGAATTGATAGAGCGTCCCATTAGCTTCGAAAGCAGTATAAAGTTTTTCTTCTTCCCGTATCGGAACTTGATGGTAAGCACTTCTAAGATCGATTGTACTAAAGAAATTGTATTTTGAAATGAGAGCGATAAGTTCTTCAATATTAGGTAAGGGATATGCATCCAAAAATGTAAAGCGATTAATTGTCTGCGAGTAGTCTACTACCATTCTCTTTTTATGATGTTCATTTTTAGTAATTAGAACTTGAGCTCTCCAAGGTGAGGTACTTTCCTCTATTATTCCTTTACCAAGGAGTTTTTGGATTTCTTCATGTATAAATTTTTTATCGTCACAAGAATGTTTTCGGGATCTTGTAGCTATTGGCGTACAGTTAGGAGCAAGATTATTAAATAGACTTTGTGGTTCGACTTTGGCTAAAACCAAACCGCAGATTGTTAATGCTGGTCTAGGACCACCAAAGTCTAGTTCGACCTTAGAATAGTTTTTAAGGATGTCATGTCCAATTATGACGTCAGCACAGAGATTTTTAAGTACAGATAGCTTTTTATTTTTATCGTGATATTCCATTAAATCCAAGTTAACGAAACAGTGACCAGATATGTCTGAGCTTAGGGCAGTAGAAGCCATTGATATTTTGCCATTACTTGGTAGTATTTGCAATTTAATATTTCTAACAAAATGTTCGTCAATGTAGGACTCGGAACTGCCAGTATCAATGAGGGCGTGAGCTGGAATATTATTGATCTTAACTTTTATCAATGATTTTGAAAGACATTGTGGAGCAGCCGCGATTAAACCAGTCGTGTTTAAAAGTGAAGCTGACGTGGACCTATTTTTAAGCCTTTTGCTCATACATACGTTTGAGAAATTACCTCTTTTGCCACAGTCTTTACATGTTTGGTCTTTAGCAGGACAAGTGAAACGAGGATGTTTTTTGTTTCCACAAAAATAACATCTATACCTTTCTAAGGCCGCAACTGTTTGTGGAATAGGATCAGTAGATGATGTCTGTGAGGTGGTTGGATTGTTGATTTCGTTTGATACAGTAGAGGCAAGACTTAATGGAGATACATAAGCACTGGAATGTTGTTGGACAGCTTCTAGAGATTGAGCTTTACTCACAGCGTCGGCAAGACTTAAGTTATTATTTTCTAAGAGGCGTTGTCGAATTTGGACACAAATAATTCCGTTAATAAAGGCATCTCGAATGTACTCACTTTTATTTTCTTCAGCAGTCACTGCTTTAAAACTACATTCTTTGCTTAATTGTTCGAGACTTCTTACATACTGATCAATCGATTCTCCAGGAAGTTGCTTTCTAGTTGACAACTTATTTATGCCTAGAGTATATTTCGTTTTTAGGTTTAACGTAGATTTCAGTTAAAACTTTTATTGCAGCAGGATAATTGGAACGCTCGGAGATATATTCGTATGTTGAATTGCTTAGATGATTGATAAGAACTTTAAATTTATCTTCGTCCTTTAAGCTGGCAATTGATGAAATAAAGTTTTCGAAAGTTTTAAACCAGTGTTTCCATTCCTGAGTTGCGCGTGGTGAATTGGGATCTGTTTCAAATCTCTCGGGCTTTAGAAACTTATCCATTCTGTTCAATAAATTGTAATGAAAATACCTTCTGAAATTAGGCTTTATTGAACAGAATTTTAGTGACAGTAAATAATATGACAACTCTATAACAAAGAATAAATAAACCATACAGGATGTACAAAACTAATATAAAACATGAACACAGTTTTTCATTACATTGCACTTGGAAAATATTTAATACTTCAGTTTTTATTTTGACATTAACACCATATAGATTGCAATTTTCTGGGGACGTTTTTGCAGATTTCATTTTTAATATAAACACTATCACATACTATAAAAAATAAACAAATTTAAAACTAAAAAGTAAGAAAAAACTCGAATTGTAATTGATACAAATTAAAATGTAAACAATGAACACGAACGCCAATGTTGCCAAATGATCAACCGATTTTAAAACAAAATTAATAAATGAACTGAAATTTAAAAAAAATCAATATAATAAATCGGTTTTATAAAAAAATCCTTAAATAAATATAGAGTATGATTACATATTACCACACACATTTTGATTTTTAAATAAAAGGTCTTATCCACTTCTTCAAAAGCTAAAATCCAACGGCGTAGAGAAGTTTTGCTACTTCTGGCAACACTGAACGATATCCTACTTATACGGACCTTCTACAAATTTCCTCCAGAGGGCGTATCACTTAGCTTGAATCGCGAATAGTTTTAAAAAGCACCTTTCTAATAGTGTTTCGGGCTGCAAAAAAAGCTTGGAGGGCCGCAGGTTGAGTCCGGCTGTAATACATGGTAGGCATCGTGGTGTAAGTATACACAAACTTTTTAATGGTAAAAGTTAAATCGGAAAAATTTATTGTGAAAATATGCAATAACAGTTTTTGGTGAATTATTTTAAACGAAAAAGTAAGTAAACAAAAAATAACTGTTAAAACTAAAAACTGAAAGAACGTCAAAGTTATATATAAAAATATTGCTCCGAAAAAATAGTTGTGACGTACAAATTTGATTAATACGTAAACGAAACTATTTTTAAAATTAATTGATTAAAAAAAATTATGTCAAAAATAGTAAGTAGATCGATATTTATCAAAATATAATTGATAAGACATATATTTCCATACATGACAATGTTTTTATTGGCTAGTTTCCCATGTATTCGCATACTATTGGTAATTAGCGCCAAATCATTATGCAAGTTCAATGTCATTAGTTTAAAAAAGCTCACTCCACTAATTTAAAAATAGTTCTACTCAGTTCCGAATATTCAGCAGGTGAAATAGAAAGTAAAAATGGAAGAAAACGGCTTAAAAGATACAGTGCTGGGATTATATCACTTAAAAAAGTGGAGGGAAATTTTAAAGTTAAATGAAAATTCCAGTGATAACGGTGCTTTAAAATTGTTATGGGTATGGCCGGATGAAAAAAATTTATTTTTTATTAAACGAATAGTTAATGATTTAGCGTGTGAAGGAATTTCTTCAATAGGCTGCGGATGTGGACTTTTGGAATGGATTATTAATGAAGCTACAGGTAAAACATTAAACCTCATTTTTTACCATAAATAATACTTCTCTTATTTTTGAAATCAAATTATTTTTATTATTTGTTTCTTAAGCCAGTAAGTAGAGACATACAAATCAAAAAATTTAACATTAATTCTAATATTTTTTTAAACTTCGTGGTAATATATAAAGTACCGAATGAATCGAAACTTAGCGATTTTGCAAATCGATACAGGGTCGGCAACATTGTCAAAACTGACAAAAAACGAAATTAATGGAATGCTGTACGGTCAGAAATGTAACATAGCTGCAAATTTAATATCATTTAAGATCTAAAGCTGAATTTACAGCCACTTATGACTCTGGCAAAGTAATTAATTGCTATTAACATGCTTGCAAAATCACAGTACACTCGCTAATATCGCCTTAAAAGTCTGTGAAAATTTTCAATTCTATCCGATGATATAATAATTTACAAGGATTTAATTGAAAATTATGGCAAGAGTTATTGCTCCGTTCATGAGAACTAATTTGTCGGCATATTACTCCTATTATACCCCTACCTTCAAAATTCCAAGAACGGGTCGTCGAGCCTCATTTACCCTATCATAGGAAATGGATCGGCGATTTATTTAGTTATACCGGTGAATTGAAGATCTGAACGTATTTAGTAAAATTTTGAGCCTAAAAGAGAAAGTTATTTGTGAATTTTCCAATAAAACTAAGAAAATTAGTCAAAACATTCTTCGTTTAAGAACATCTGTTACGAAGGCAGTTTCTTATAGAAAAGAAAATAGTCTTAGCACTATTAATAACGTTTTGCTTTTAAAGAAAGACAGACAATGCAAGTTTTCACGTTTTTGGTGATCATAAAAACTGCGATATTTATTTTTGTCAGAAGCATACAGATGAAACCAAAAACGAAATAACCAATTTCAGATCCAAATCTGAATGTTTTACAGACTTCTACAAATTATACATGCTTTGTCAGATCACAGCAGAAGTCTATTACATGATGTTGATAGTAATATTGTGGAACAATTTCATGCGACAGTCACTAAGTTTGTAGGTGACAAAAGAATCAATTATTCCAGAGGGCGTTCTTACCAAAGTAGATGTTTTGCAGCAGTTGTATCATATAATTCGAAATCAGTGAATTCAGAATTGAAAAAACTTTAAACCGTACTAACCAATCCATGTTAGTAACTGAATTAAAAAAAAGGCGACAATTAGCAATAAAATCAAAATCTAATCGCAAATTAAAAAAAAGTTATTCTGCAAAAACCAATAAAACTGATTTAGATTATGGAGAAAATTGTACCAAAAAGGATTTAGATCAAGATATTTATAAAGTAAAAAAAATTTTTAAACGAATTCCCTTCATCTGACGTTAAGAGAAATGTAATTTAGGAACAAACTATGGCACAGGCGGACAGTAGGGTTTGGCTTGAAATTCGTAGAAAAATGATTACGGCCTCACACTTTCAAGCAGTGTGTCCTAGATGTGAGCCTTGACTCAAAAGGATTATTTACCAACTACCAGTCAATGCTGCTATTTCTCATGGCCAAAAGTATGAAAAAACGGCACTTTTGCAGCTTCAAGAGCAGGAAAATATAGTGATTAGAGATTGTAGAATTTTTATTGACAAAAAATATCCATATTTAGGTACGTAGATTAGATTAGATTTAATTAGGACTATGGGCCATGTGGCCTCCCCCACCTCGACCTTTTCAGATCTATTGTGGATATCCTTTAATCATTGTTTAGAGTACCTTGTCTAATGCGGTCTTTTGTAGTAAACTCCATAGACTGGAAAGTAGTTCTCCGGTATAGCTAGTTGCCCTTGGTTTTTCTTCTCCAAGTGTAAGGAATCTCAGTCTTACTAGACCTTCGCAGTAGCACAATACGTGTTCTGCCGTTTCCTCTTCTTCTTGACAGAATCGGCACAAGGCCTCTTCTGTCAGACCGATATTGAACATATGTTTGTTAAGCCTACAATGCCCTGTTAATAGACCTACTAGTATTCTAGTATTTTTCCTATTAAGGCTTAGTAGATGCTCGGTGAGTTTAGACGATGGTCCTTTTAAGAACTTTTTGGCCTGTCTCTGTCCTGGTGAGTTTTCCCACCACTCCTGAGATTTTTTAAACATCCACTGCTTTGTGCATGTTCTGATAGTTGTTTTTGTTACACCACAGAAGGGTTCTGGGCCAATAAGAGCATTTGATGCTCCTTCTCGGGCTAGTAAATCAGCCTCTTCATTGCCTTTGTGTCCCCTGTGGTCTGGTACCCACGCTAAGGTTAGTCTGTTTTGACTACCCAGCTCTGTTAGGGCTTCCAAACAGTCCCACACAAGCTTTGAGTGTACCTGCATGGAACTGAGTGCTTTTAACGTCGCTTGACTGTCTGAGTATATGACAATGGTTTTCCCATTTACCTTCTGTCTTAATACTTCTTTTGCGCAGTGATGTATTGCTGCTATTTCTGCCTGGAATACTGTCGCATGTTTACCTAAGCTCAGTGAGATTCCTGTCTTTGGCTTGGTACTATATATACCTACTCCTGAACCTTCATGGGTTTTGGAGCCGTCTGTATACCAGGTGAGATCTGCATGAATAGGAGGTCCTCCCGTCCACGCTTCCCTGTCTGGTATACTTACTTTATATTGCTTTTGAAAGCTATACTTTGGAAGCATTTCGTCTGAAGGCATTCCCATTATTTGGTCGTTCTCCAACTCTTTATATAGCTCGCTGTAGTCGCGTCCATGCAAACTGCTTATGGGCGATGAACCTTTGTGCAGTCTGTATGTGACAGACCTGGCTTCGCCTTGAATGAATATATGTAGTGGTGTTAGGTTTAGCATGACTTCTATAGCTGCTGTTGGAGTCGTTCTCATAGCTCCCGTGGTACTCAGGCATGCTTGCCTTTGAATACCATTGAGCTGTCGAATGGCTCCAGCTTGCCTAGTCTTTGGCCACCATACCACCGACCCGTAGGTTATCATCGGCCTTATGACTCTGGTATATAACCACAGGGACATTTTTGGTTGTAATCCCCAATTTTTTCCACACAACCTTCGACATAAGTTGAAGGACGTTGTGCTCTTTTGGGTGACTTTTTGCAAGTGTTGATTCCATGTTAACCTGTGGTCAAAGATGACTCCCAAGTATTTGGCCTCTTGAGCGAATGGAATCTTCACTCCTTTCAGTACTGGTGACTTTAGTCCTGTTGGTACTTTTCGTTTTGTAAAGTTGACTATTGTGGTTTTGTGAGGGTTTACTGTTAGTTCCTCCTCTCTGCACCACTCGTCGACAATGTTTAGAGCGGTTTGTGTGCGCTCCGATATTGTACCTGCGAACTTGCCTCTTACGACGATCGCCAGGTCATCGGCATACCCTAGGCAGTAAAAATCTGCAGATATTAGCCTTTTTATAAGTTCATCCACTAGGACAATCAGTTCACATTTTTACTCACATTTCAACTATAACATATTGCAAATTAGTTCATTTTAAATCAAAATAATAATTTTTAAATTTGTAGATGCTACTCCAGACGGCATTGTAGGAGATGAATTAGTGGTTGAAATAAAACGTCCATACGCTGCATATCAAATGCAGGTAGAAGAGGCGATTAAATTGAAAAAAATACCCTTTTGGATTTTTAATAAAGACACCAATAATTATGACATTAATATCCACCATCGGGTATTATCAAATACAAGGCCAATTACATATTACAGTACGAAAAGGATGTATTTTTGGTGTATGGACAGGTCCCAATTATCCACTTAAAGAGACGATTTCTAGTGTAAAAATATGGAGAAGTTAAAAAAGTTTTATATAAACTGTATGTTGCCAGAAATGGTAGATCCAAGGCATAATCGGGGAATGTCATTAAGAGAACCTGATTACATCTTAGAAGCTATTCAAAAATTAAAAATAAAAAACAAAAATAATTACCTCCAAAATGTCAAATTACATTAATAGTAAGATGTTTCTACAAAGGCGCTATTTATTCTAAAAGTATTTTCTTTAATATTTTTAATTTTAATCTAGGTACTGTTAAAACGCTATAATACCTATATTTATTTGCAGGTCTTCTGTAACTAATTTATTTGTAGTACTGGGTCCAATTAAGTTACCAAAAAATAATAACCGATCATTTTAAATACATTTCGTATGCCTTCTTTGTAAAAAATAATATCGAGCTGTTTAGTCAAACGCCCTGCTCTTCACAAAAACAAAATTAAATTATTTTATAATTTGTGATACATTTACATCATATCTAAAAATTAAAAAAAATTTGATGTACAGGGTTCACAATCAGTGGCGGCTTGTGGTAATTTAAAATGGGTGTTCACTTTTTCCAATAATTTCATTATATGTAAGTTCGGATCAAAACTATTGTAAAAGAGCCAATATCGCAGTTTGTTTTCACAATCAATATGCCTCATCTCCTTATAGACCTTGATTTTTACTAAAACTTTCATGTTGATGTCGCTTTTCATTTTTGATTTTTTTTTAATTTCAACCCCCCTTAAATCCCTTATATTTAATCCGATTTTTTTTATAATGAAAGGTCTTCTTCTCCTTTTAGAGATTAATCTTTGCTAAAAATTGTTTGTGAGCGGCGCGCCGATTAATGTGTTCTTTGACAGTTTGCAGGATCTGTTGGCGTGTTGTCTTCTCTTTTTAGCTATATGCATTCGGTATATCGTCTCACTCGTGTTAGGCTCACTCATCATAATGCGCCACAGACACAGTATATTTAGGTATACTGTGACACAAAGACGCGATCAGCCAGAGGACAATGATTTGCAAAAAAATATAGATTAACACGTATGAAAATAAAAATATTAAAATTAAATTTATATTTTTGTTATTTATGTAATATTAAAATTATGTGTTTTTATGAAATTTAACTGGGTGTTCACTGCACAAATGAACCAATGGAGAAACCGCCCCTGTTCATAATATATTACGCCAATTTTGGCGTTTGTTTGTCCTTCTATAATATTCACTTATTTTAAAAGCAAAAAATACTCTTTTTAAAATCGTTGACATCAAAAAGAGAAAATATGTATTTATATCTTAAAGTTAGAAACAACAAAATATGATAACATCATTCAACGGCAGCCGTCGGCAGCCATCATGAAATTCGGACCAATCAAAGCCGGATAGTAACAAAACACTTCGGCTCTGTTCCCTCAGTTTTTAAAATAGTATTTCTATAAGAATATCTTTTTGAGTTTCAGGGTGTCCCGAAATTAGACGGTCATATTTTAACAGCGAAATCTAAATCCTAAAATAGGAGTAAAAGTTCATATAAACATAGGTCCGAAAACGTTTCTTTTCCGAAATACAGGGTGTTTAAAGTGAAGTCCTGATGACACATTTTTGTAAATATTTTCTAAACTCTTAAAGATAACTAAATTAAATTTAGTACAAATGCTTACCTTTTTACGCTCTATGTAATGGACTTAATCTTAGTTTTTGATCATCTTCATAGATGGGTAAATTAGGGGGGGGCTTAAGGTAAAATTGCCCTAAGTTTTTTTGTTGTTAGTTTTTAACATTTTTGACTAAAAAATTTGGAAACCCAATGTTTTCTTTACAATAAAGCTACTCTTGTTGCATCTCGCTAGGACGCACCATTTTCAAGAAAAAAGCATTTGAAAATTTTATGATAAGTTCATATTATTTTATTCGAAAGTGCAAACAATAATTAGCAGGCCTGTGGAATCAGAATTTTTTTCAGGTTTGGAAAACCGGTGACTAAAGAAATGTATTTAGCTTTAATTTAATGCTTATTTTATAAAATAACTTTAAATGGTAAAACAAAATAGTATTTAAACTTAAACTAATCAATTGTTTTTTAATGGTTTGGTTGGCTTTTGCCCAATAAAATGATTGATGAGAATTTATTTCTTTAACTGCCGATGTTTAAACTCTTTTAGGGTAATCCTTAGGATGGTAAAAATAAGTCAGATACGTTAAATATCGTAAAATTATAGCAAAACTGTATTTGAAATTAAGAATAGCTGGTAATTTCTTGAAAATATGAAGTTTGACTGAGTTAGAGAAGAAATCATTAGTTACCTACTTTTAATTATTGCAAAGGCTATTTGATAATAGTTTTAAGTTTTTTAACGTGAAGTATCTACTTTTATTATCCTTAAGGATGACTTAAAATAGGTCAAAATGACGACGATAAACAAATAATTCTCAAAAATTGTTTTTGTCTATACTACCAAAAATTCTACTAAAAATAACAAAAATTCTACTAAAAATATCAATTTATACAACAGTTAAAGTAAGTGTTCAAAAATGTTGCCTTGCTGACGAAGGCACATTTCGGCTCTACGGGTAATTGCATGTGAAGCTCGCATTACTTCAAAATTATTTTGCCGTATTTCATTCCCTGCCAAACGTATCCTTTCACGCAACTCTTCCGCACTGTCAACTTCTGTAGCGTATACCATATAATAATAATAATAATAAAAGCTTTTATTGGCAGAGAAAAAAAAAACATACAGATAAGCAAAATACAATATTTGCCAAAAGGCAGAGTTAGGTCTAATCCTTGCAAGCAAGGGTAAGTCCTCTCTTCCACTCAACCTATTTAATTAAACTACTTAATTAAAAATAATTATAATAATGATAATAATATAAGCTAGATAAAAACAAGCGAAATTCAAGTTAATCCATGTTAATGACGCAGAAATAATAATATAATAAATAGAAAACGAAAATAAAGCACAAGTCTAGAATGTTAGTTCATTAGTAAATAGCAAGTTTTTTATTTTATTTTTTATAGTGCTCAATGAGCAAGTAAGAAGATGTCTCGGAAACCTGTTGTATAGCCTGGTTATATTATACGAAAAGGATGATTCGAAGAGGGAAGTAGAGTGAATAGGCGGCGTCAAGCAAGATCGAAAACGTACATTGATATGGTGTACGTCTGATCTAAATTGTATTTTGTTAAAAAGATACGATGGTTCTTTATAGATAATTAATTTATGATAAAATATAAAACAATGTAACAAGATTCGTTTTTCAATATTTAGCCACCCTAACTCAGCTAAAGCTTCAGAGATATGGTCGCGTCTTTTTAAACCAGAAATCAAACGCACACAAGAGTTCTGTACTAATTGGAGTCTTCGCAAATCACATTTTAGCAGTGCTGGACCATATACTACATCGGCAAAATTTAAATGTGAAAATACCAAAGCCTCACATAGAGTAATTTTACTTTTTCGGTCTAAAAGTCCCCTATTTGCATAAATTAACTTTAAGTTGCAGTAAGCTCTCTTAATAATTAAGTTTACATGTTGCGTATAATGCAAAGAGGTGTCCAGAATCAAACCAAGATTTTTTGAACTTTCAACTAATGGTATAGGTGTATCATTTATGTTTAAGATAACAGAGTCCAGAGTTCGTTTTCGCGGATTTTTTCTTCCAAAGAAGAGAACTTGGGATTTCGATGGGTTAAGACTGAGGCAAAAATGTCTGGCAGTATCCGCTAATGATTGGAGATCCCTATTTAACTGTTTTATTGCTAATTGAGTATTATTTTCAGGGAAATCTTTTATACGACCCCAAAAGTAATAATCTAATGGATTTAAATCCGGAGATCGAGGTGGCCACGGTATGGGACCACCTCTTCCTATCCATCTACCCGGAAATCTTTCATTTAGCCAATCTCTCACATTAACGCTATAATGGGCTGGCGCTCCGTCGTGCTGAAAGTGCAGCTGATGTCGAATATTTAATGGGAGATTATCCAGAATAGGTTCAAGGTGGGTTTGTAAAAAATACAGATACTCAATTGCATTTAACCGAGCAGGAATTTCAATCGGCCCATTTAATCTGTCATTGATTATTGCCGCCCAAACTTTAATAGAAAATCTATCTTGAAAAAATCGACGTCGCACCACCCGAGGATTTTCTTGTGAATAAAAATGGTGATTGTGAACATTAAAAACACCATCTCTATTAAATGTAGCCTCGTCGCTCCACATAATAAAAAGAAGCAGTTCCTGATGGTTTCTTATCCATTCACTAAACTCCATTCGTGGAAAAAGGTCGTGGGGTCTTGAACACGCTGATAATGATAGGGATGAATACCCTGCATTCTTAACATTCTTCCAAACTAAATGAACATATTTTTTAAAAGACACGTAAACTAAAGTAAGAATTTAAAAATGCCTTTAATCTGAAACTTGTTTGTGTTATTTTTAACCGACTTCAAAAAAGGTTCTCAATTCGTCGCGATATTTTTTTTATGTATGTTCAGCGATAATTCTTTAACACGGTGTCCGATTTCAATGATTGTTTTTTTATAGAAAGGGGGTACTACAGGAGTGGTCCCATATACATTTGGTCAAAATCTAATAATTGGGTCCATAAGAAAATCCTCAAAGTCTTCATTTTTTATGTATGTTTAGCGATAATGCTTTACCACCTAGTCCGATTTATATGATTATTTTTTTGTTAGTAAGGGGATACCTCAGGGGAAGTCCCATATAAATTTGGTTAAGATGTGGTGATGGCATCTGCACGTTTTTGAAGTCGGTTTGTTTAAATTTTTAATTTCTAATACTTGTACTTGTAAATTTGAGCAATAAAAACTAAGAATCACAAAATAGTATAAAGAAAAAGGGAAGTAATTATTACTTACTATTGCTCGTGGTATTTCTGAAAGGGTGGAAACAGTTCGAATACTCCTTCTTGGGTCCTCTTCAAATAAATTAAGGGCGTGTTCCAAATTGTTGATCCCATGTGGTCTCCCTTGTCCACGATCACGTTGAAATGAACCATGGTCAACCAAATTTCTATATGTATTAATAAATACACGGTAGTCAGGAATTCTTCGGTTAGGAAACCGTCTACGGTATGCTCGAACCGCTGCTCTTGCTCTTCCATTACACAAACCATATACAAAATGAATATCTGCCAATTCTTTATTTGAAAATATCTCCATTTATTAGAAGTATTTTTTTTTTCACGCAAAAAAGTACAAATAATTACACAATTGACAGCCAATTTTTGTTTATCACACAGCGTCTCAAAAAATTGAAAAGCAGCTATTGGATTCCAGGACTACTTTGTTTGCACTTTCGAATAAGATAATATGAATTTATCATGAAATTTTCAAATGCGTTTCTCTTGAAAATGGTGCGTCCTAGCGAGAAGCAGCAAGAGTAGCTTTATTGTAAAGAAAACATTGGGTTTCCAAATTTTTTAGTCAAAAATGTTAAAAACTGACAACAAAAAAACTTAGGGCAATTTTACCTTAAGCCCCCCCTAATTTACCCATCTATGAAGATGATTAAAAACTAAGATTTAGTCCATTATATAGAGCGCAAAAAGTTAAGCATTTGTACCAAATTTCATTTAGTTATCTTTAAGCGTTTAGAAAATATTTACAAAAATGTGTCATCAGGACTTCACTTTTAACACCCTGTATTTCGAAAAAGAAACATTTTCGGACCTTTGTTTATATAAACTTTTACTTCTATTTTAGGATGTAGATTACGCTGTTAAAATATGACCGTCTAATTTCGGGACACCCTGTATAGATCGAAATAATTCTGAATTTCATTCTCTTAAACCAATAGCATAAATTACGAATAAGAGGCATTCGTAAGTATTGTAAAAATTGCAAAATACTATTATGTTAAATGGTGTAAATTAATATATTTTATATATTTGTACAAAATAAAATATTAAGTCATCTTCTTGCTATATTTATTCTATGCTGAAAAGAGGGCATCCAAGGAAATATCTTTCTGTAAAAAATTATACAGTCTACAAATTATTAGATCATTACAAGAGCAGACAGCAACAAAATCAGGAAAAACTTGTAAGTAAAACTATTTTCTCCACGTTTTATTCACAGATAAGTCAGAAAACATGTAAATTATTAATATAATATGAAACATTTGTTAAATACATTATTTATAAGGCTGATTTATAGATTTTATTATATTAGTAGCTTAGTTGATATTCTTTGCAAAATGAATTTTTATAGAAAATATAATATATACCTATTATACAAATATAATTCTTCTACCTAATTTTTTCTAATCAAACTATGTTTTAAATATATTGAAACATTTCAAATTCTATATTGAATACAAAATTATCTCATGTAATAAAATTTCCCTCTTCGCACCAACCGAGCAACACTAAATTTAAGTTCGATCCTATACATACCCTTATTCCGTATCTGGCCAGATTTCAATACTAGGCAGACGAGGAAGGCAACAGCACCCATCCTTCGGTACGAACACGGAACGTCTTGAGAGGGGATATCGTAATCATATTTTTCAATCATTTTTATATCCGAAATTACTTTGCTATTTTAATGAATACGGCTGTTTGTTATGTCCAATTTTAAAAATTATTTTTTGATCTTATTAAGAAAAAGATTTACTACAAGTTGACATTAATCGTTCGAAAAATAATGCATGTTTGATAATGTTAATTCTCTATTATAAGTTGTCCTTTTTTAAATAAAATTAATAAACTTTATAATTTTTTGTAGACAAAACGGACCATTTTTTCAAAACAGTATGAAAACCCAGGGCTAGTGCCACTTATTCTCTTTGCACATAAAAAAATATGATATTCTCTTTAAAACTGTGTCTTCTAGGATTAAAACGGAATACCTATTTTTAATACAAAATTCCTGCTATTTTCATCGGAGCAATAACTCTTATTTTGCAACGGCATAATATCAGCAAAGAGAAGATGAAAAATCAGCTATAATAAAAATTTCCAAAATATTTATTGAGTTGCAAAATCGCCACGGTTTGATTCATTCGGTACATTATCTTACCACGAAATTTAAAAATGTTAGAATTATTGTTAAATTTTTCACCTGCTTACGGCTTTTCTTTGGTATTCTTACGATAGCACATTTTAAACAACAGTTTATTTGTTAATAATTTATTTGAAAATTTATTTATTTTAAAACAATACTATTTCTAATTTATATATTTCGAATGTCTTTAAATTGTTCACTATTTATCTTCACAACTTTTTGTATACGACTGACTGCTCCGTGTTCCTCCACCAGTATTTATATAGGTACACATTTAAAATTTTGGTGAAGGTTCTAGAATGTTCTCACCAGCACTAGTAATATTATCACGTTCAATCTGGAATATACTGGAAAGCTCCTTCGCCATAGTCGTCACATATATTTGGTCTTAAGGGGTTTAATTATGTATGATAATCGGACAAGTTGAGCCTCAAAGGCCAAATAAGACAGAGGGACTTGGAGGATTAGAGCATGACTAAATAATGGAATGGCTCGCATAAGAGTATTTTGTTTACATATAATTACTTATTGTGTACCCAACAGAGATGTGTTTTATATACTTTTTTTCTTATTAAATTAGTATATTTATCACAATTCATGACCTACTGCCTTTCCATTTCTTAAAACAGCGATCAGTAGCTTTGTTCGCGGTAACAATCCTGAACCGAATTATTACTAACAGTAACGATTTCGCAGGCGCAGTAGTTAAAAAGCGTTTGCGGAACAAAAAGAACTGAACTATTGGTTCTATTCTGCGTTCGCGGTAAAATAATTATTGAGATATAGTAGGGATTGCGCGCGCGGTAAAAATTCAGAATTGATAATGATTCGAGCATGCGCTCACAGTATGAATTAGTAATTCTGAATCAGTTCAGGATTGTTACAGCGAACGAAGCTATTAGTGTCGAAGAAAGGTTTACCCCATTCGTTGTGAATGGGTGGCGGCTGAGATATTTCACCATGAGCCATGCCACCATAGAACTAGCCAACTAGCGTTTAACCTTCTAAACCCGCTATTAGATTGAAAGGTAAAAAGGGTCCTTTAGATCTCGCAAAGATATGTATTTTTATTCAGTGTGTAGCAAAAAGTAGGTCATAAATGGAAGCACATATTCTGAGCTCAAAAATAACTCGATTGAACATAACTTACCTTAATGCAAATTTGCACACAAAAATAGTTATAGCCCTTGAAAAGTACAAAATGAAAATCGATTTTTTCCAATATTTCATGAACTATGAACTGTTTAACATTTTGTAATGAAAATAGATATATGGCTTTCTTATCGTAAGAGCATCTTTTTCATATAAAACCATGAAATCTGTACAGCCCATCAAAATTTTAGGGGGGTTTTGAACCACTAAAGCCCCTAAACTTTTCTATGCGCTACAATTAAATTAGTATTGGTTTAATACATCATTTTTTAACTCTTTTGCCTCTTATAGCACTTTTTCGAAAAGCCAGTTATATCGATATGCGGCCTCTTTCTCACTATCCTTCAAAAAGTAAGTTATAACTGAGTATTCATATTATTCGCAGGTATAAAAAGTAAATGTTCAAAATGACCCCCCATTTTCCATAATGCACATTCGGCACCGTTTTAAAAAGAAAAACCGAATCACTAGCTTCTGATGAAATCGATTTGCACTTTCAATGATTCGTTGCCTCAGTTGTTGTTCGTCGATTCATAAAACCCCAGAAGCAATAGGGTTAAGATCTGGGCTTCTGGCTGGTCAAGAAATAGGTGCATCCAACGTCCAGGGTACATAACGAAAAGATAATCCCTAACTTCGTTATCGAAATGCGCTGGAGTTCCATCTTGTAAATACCACATATTTTGCCTTATTTCTAAATTTACCTCTTCCAAGTTCTCTGATAAATTATTTTGTAAGAACTGCAAGTAATTTGCCCCATTTAAATTATTTGGAAGAAATACGGGTCCTACTAAATTATTATTAAAAGTCCTTTGGTGATGAGTCACATTTATTGCGTGAGGATTTTCTTCGGCCCATTTGTGTTCGTTATGGTAATTCGTAATGCCATTTCTATTGAAGGTAACTTCATCGGTAAACAAAATATGATTAATGAAAATAATGAAATTGATATTTAGATTGTTTTCCGTTAAGAACCAGTCACAAAATCCCATTCTTTTAGGATAATCTTCATCTTTAACGGTTAAGTGATAAGGATGAAGCTGTTGTTCCTTTAATCTTCTCCAAATCATCATGTGACCAACATCTAATTGAGCAGCTATTACCTTTGTACGGCTTCCAGGGTTTTCTTCGACTAATTCATAAACCTCCTTATCGTTTGTATCCATTTTTTGACGACCAGAATTACAGATAATTATCTGAAACCTTGTTTTAGCCTGACCAAACTTACCCAGAATTAAATGCATATCTGCCATTTCTGCAAACGTGTACACCATTGTAACAGAAAGTTTAATTTTTCTTTACGCTCTTAAAATGCACAATAATCGAAAGCTTCAATAGTTCAATTGTTAAAGCAATTGTTTGTTATTTATCCATAGAAACTACAGGTGTTGGAACTGCCAACTTAAAAAAAAAATATTTTTTAAGACCGACCTTTGTGACGAAATCAAGGCGGACCATATTATTAAACAGCGATCGGAAAAATGAAAAACAGGGACCGGTAAAAGCTTCTTTTAAGACCGACGTATACACTTTCTGATCAATTTTTCGTCCAGAAAGTAACGTTTTGCCGATCAAGACCTAAAAGTAGACGTTAGGGACCGGTAATAGTAGTTATCGCAACAAGTGCTAAAAGTGCTTCTATCACGTGTTACGATCAACATTTTTTCTACAAGCGCATTTATTTTTAAAATAGAGAATTAACCTGTATAATGACATTAGGTACAACATACAGTTTAAGTATACATATATTAAACCGATGTTATGTGCTGAATTGGTGTAGTGGTTAGGATTTCGGGCTCATAACGCAAAGATCTTAGGTTCAAACCCGGGCGCATATACGTATACTGCAGACGCACAAGATATAGCCAAACGATTCGGCTTTTTAAGATTTATCCGACCAATAAGAAAGGGTAGTAAAGTGCAGATGCAGTTTGTCCTTATACGTCTGCAGTTTACTTCGGTGGGTCAACATATTAAGGGCAGACGTGTTTATGCTAATACTGTTTGTAAAATGTAAATATAACGCTGTATACATTCTTAACTCCTTTAATAACTAATAATACATATACAAATAAATCAAATACATATTAATGTTCGTGAAAATCCCTATTTCCTAAACTTATTATCACCTAGACCAATGTTACTCTTTACACATAGTTGCAAGCTATGTGGTGCTTTTTTTTTTATTTTTTGTTAGATTTTCCAGGTTTTCGTCCAGCTAACGATGCTCTTCTACCTGTCATTGTAACTTTACGTCTTGATATTGAAGTCGGTTGTACGGATATTTTTTTTCCTTTTCTTAATACCGCCTGCCTCTTATTTTTAGACGAAACTCCAGTGTGTTTAAAAGTGCAATGCATGCCTGATATCAAAGACTGATTTGATTTGGTATACTTGCTACAGTTGTCCAAGTATTTCATTATAGCGGGTCCGAAAGATTGAGGCTCACTTTCAAGCTTTGATATAATTAAATTCGAATGAACTGTCCATTTATTTTTAATTATTTCTATGTCAATATTCTCGTTTTCATCAAATTCCATGGCATCATTATTTGCGTCATCATAAATCAACATTTGCTTATTCTGTTGGTTTTATACAGAAGAATAATCATTACAGGAAGAAATGTTCTAGTTTGAGTTCTTTGTTGTAACTTCATCAATTTTCAATGTATCAAAAGTAGATAAATTTGCAATTTTTCCCAAAGCGATTTCATAAAGTATATGTTTAGACGAAAGTGATAAGGTATTATTTGCTGTAAATATATTATGTTTTTTGCAACAACCCTTTGGTGCTTGCAATAGTGGCCATTATAGCCAATTGGACATGAACATTTGAAAACAGACATATCTATATACGTCCTACAAATTTTTTTAAACGCAACAAATAGTGTGCAAAGTTAAACTTCAAAACAAAAATATCAAATTTTTTTATTTTTTTTAATAGAACCACCCGGTTTTTTCCATTTTAATGAATTCAGGAGTAAAAAATAATGCAAGTTCATGTTTACTTCCCTATACCTAAACCTAATAGTTTTGAAGATACTATTAAAAAATGTTACATTTCTGCCGTAGTACATCAAAATTTAACATTAATTGTCAATTGAGAATTTTGACTCTTGTTTCTTTAGCTTAACTTAGATTTATCTAAGGCTTAAAATTAAACATTAAAGATTAAGTAAATTTATCTATTATACATAGTCAACTTGTAAAACAGAGTTAATGAATAAGGCAGAAACATAATTTATGTAAAAATTTTAATATCTTTATAATTATTAGGTTTAGGTATTGGGAAGTAAACATGAACTTGCCTTATTTTTACCCCTGAATTCATTAAAATAGAAAAAAACGAGTGGTTCTATTTAAAAAAATTAAGAAATTTGATATTTTTGAATTTTGAACTTTGCACAATTTTTATACACAAAATTAATAACACAAACAGTACTACGCATTTTTCGAAAAAAGTTTTTAGACAAAAGTACCCTAAAATTTTACGTAGATTTTAAAAATATATTATTATAGAGGGGGTTCTATTGAAAATAACAAAGTTACAGTCGACTTCCGGTAGAACCAAAAGTCGGCCATTTTTAAAAATATCTTAGTTAAAAAGAGCGTAATCAAAAACTTAAATAAGTGTTTTTCCATATACAGATAGTTTTACTTCGTCGTGGGCACCCTGCATGTTAAATAATAAAGAAACTGTTGCAAAAACAAAAAAACATTGTAACTTTACCATCCTGTATCTTAGTAGTAGATAACATTTATATTTTAAAAGTCCTAAACCTATTATTAAAATATTCCTAATGAAACACCCTGAATATTAATTCTTTTTTCTTGTTTTTTTATGTGCGCAAAAACTACGCTAAAAGCCCTACATTTCGGTTTTTTCCTTTTTTTTGCAGTTCAAAAATTGACCCAGATAAAGGGCGGTAACATTATAATATTATGCCATAATCACTCTGCACATACCTAATAGGTATTTAATTTTTTTAATACACAAAAAAATCACAATTCAATGCTGAATATCATTATATACTAACCTCTACGTCTTCTTTAGATTGTAGTTTTGTTCTAAAACTACTTTGATTTATATAATTGTATTCATAACCCTCTGGAACTATAAAATTTTCCATTGTTTATAAGTTACACCGATGCTAACGCAATAATGCAAATTGCCATTGCAGACGTATTAAGATCCATCTATGTCTCCAGTTTACGCGCGTGCAACTTCTACTTCGATCCTAGCCGAACATTTCCGAATCGTTTGGCTTGTGCGTCTGCAGTATACGTATATGCAACCCGGGCCTCGGCGGTAAATATACCTTGCTTTTTTTGTTCAATTTATATTTCTCTGCGTGCGAGAAGATAAACTTCTCGCACTCGAAAGAGTGCGAGATCATCTTCTCGCACGCTCGTAGAAAAAAAGCTTTTTTCTACGAACTCTTACAAAAAGACATCTTTCGCCACAGGATACTTTCAGCGAAAACTTGATTTCCGTCACTAGTGAGAAAAAATCCCATAACGTTTACTTTCGTCTCTAGTGACGAAAGTAAGTTGTTACATATTTTCATATATCAGTCGCCTCGTATAATATTTTGGCAGCTTATAATTATTAATAATGAAATAAAAAGATGCTTATTAAATTCTATATGCGTTTTTACCTAAACTTTAATGAATTAAAGATAAAATAAAAGTGTATAAAAATAGTGCAAATTAAACCAATCTACATCTAGTTTCCTGGTTTTCATTTGTTTATTTGAAGTTTTATCACTTTTGAGAACTGTCAGTTTCAGTTCGTCCTAAATGGTCCTAAATTTAACACATTTTCATGATGTCTGAGTCAGAAAGCGATTGAACTCCCCCAGAAATTATTTTTAAAGCTGAAGAAACCTCTTCAGATTTATTACCGGCCAAATCAAAAAAGAGGTATGAAGAAATTTATATCAAATTTTTGGACTGGAGAGAAAAAAATAAAGTGAGATCATTTTCGGAAACTGTACTACTAGCATACTTTGGAGAAATATGTTCAAATTTTAAACCGTCGACGTTATGGTCCATTTATTCGATGCTAAGAACTACACTCTCTGTTAAAAATGATGTCGATATTAGTAAATATCCAAAGTTACGTTCGCTTTTGAAAAGAAAATCTGATGGTTTTAAAAGCCAAAAATCCAAAAATTTTTCGCCTGAAGACATAAAGACTTTCCTAAACAATGCACCTGACTATAAATATTTAATAACAAAGGTAACGGAATTATTATTTTTATTTTAACAAATACTTAATACATAACTACTAATATTTGTAGGTAGCATTAGTTTTTGGATTATCTGGCGCTTGTCGTTGCCACGAACTAAAAGATTTAACAATAAGCGATGTAAAGGATACTGGAAGTATTCTGTTAGTTAAAATCCGTAATACAAAAACAAAAGTTCCGCGTTCTTTTCATATTTCTGGACCCTTTTATGATATTTCTAAAAAATATATGAGCCTACGTCCCGCAAACATGGATCAAATTAATTCAAGATTCTTTATTAACTATCAGAATGGAAAGTGTAGCAGACAGGTTGTTGGAATTAATAAAATCTGTAAATTTCCTAACGAAATTGCTCAGTTTTTAACGCTTCCGAATCCTCAAGATTACACTGGGCACTGTTTCTGCATAACATCCGCAACGCTATTAGTGGATGCAGGAGGTGACTTGCTTCTGTTAAAAAAGCACGGTGGTTGGAAATCTAGTAGTGTTGCGGAAGGATATGTTGATGAATCCACGAACAGTAAAAGCCAAATACAAACCAAAATTTTACAATCTGTACAAAATAAGGAAACTACTAGTTCATCCGATTATGGCGCATCATCATCTGAAATGACATTTAACAGTAGAACAAATATGTCGGCATCTACCTCAATAAATAAAAAGCTTGAGTGTGATACCCCCATAATTTTGAACAATTGTTCAAATATAACAATAAATCAATATTTAAATAATAAATAATATTTCTGAAATATTTAATTGTTGGTTAATTTTTTGTTATTCCTAACACAAAATAAAGCATTTGCTAACGTTTGTTTTTTTTTTTTTTTTTTTTTTTTCATTTTAGTAGGTACCTACATGACATAATAGAGTTCGTAGAAAAAGTATAGTGTTTTACTCGCGAACATTACCAACCTCGGCTTCTCCTCGGTTGGTAAATTGTTCTCTCGCTTCAAAAAATGTTATTTTCGTCACTCGTGAAACAATATACTATTACCGGTCCCTCTTTTTCATTTTTCCGATCGCTGTTTGATAATACAGTCTGCCTTGATTTCGTTACTATGGTAACGATGTTCCGATTTATTGCCAAGTGACAGTTCGTTGATTTTTAATTTGTTGTTTATGTCAAACTTGTTTTCGTAAATTTAAAAATCTGATGTGTCCAACACATGACTTTCCTATCTAGTTAATACAGGCTATTTCCGGTTATTTTGTACAACCTATTGCAGCATCTCTATAAATGTTTAGAGGATAAACTAAATATATACATTGTCCACATACATCTACCGCGAAACATTTTTCTATAGATATTCATTGAAAATGAAAATACTGAAAAATTTAAATTTAGCACTTTTCCTACAATTTTTCCATTACGGTCCATTTTAAAAAAATCATGTATGAACAAATATTATAGAGATCGATATCGCAAACAACTTTTATTTCAACAATTTTCATAAAAATCAGAATTTTGCACATTTTGTCAAATTTTTCGAATACGGACCATTTCAGGAAATTTTTACATAAAGCAAAAATTATAGATAATAATATTAGAAGTAACTTTTATTTGAACAATTTTTTTCTCCGAACATAAATAACAGATATATTCCATAAAATATAAAAACGGCCTCCCATAAAGTACCCCCCAGATGTTCCGACTTTGCCCAAAATCTAATCATTTCACGTCAGGCCGAAATAAAACTTAAGTTTAAAATTTAATGTTTTTTTCTTTATCCGTTTTTGAGTTTTCTTCAAATTTCGAAATTTACACATTTTCTCAAATATCTCGAATACGGTCCATTTTAGAGAAATTATCTATAGGATAAAAATTATAGAGAATTATATTACAAACAACTTTTGTTTGAACAATTTTTATAAAAAAAATATTTTTTTACATTTTGTCAAATTTCGCGAATACGGACCATTTTAGGAAAATTTTGTATATAACAAAAATTATAGATAATAAAATAAGAAGTAACTTTCATTTGAAGAATTTTCTTCCCCAAACGTAAATAACAGATATATTCCATAAAATATAAAAATGACCACCTATAAAGTACCCCCCCAGATGTTCCGACTCTGCCCAAAATCTAATCAGCTCATTAGACGCTGGAACAAAGCTTAAGTTTGAAATTTGGTGTTTTTCCGTGTATCGGTTCATGAGTTATGCGTTATACAGACACACAGACACACACACACACACACACACACACACACACAGACACACACACACACACACAGACACACACACACACACACACACACACACACACACACACACACAGACATCATCGCGAAAATAGTCAAAACGGATTCAGGGGACCTCAAAACGTAAAAATCCGTCGAAAACTCGAGGTCGAAAAAAATCATGATTCCTATACTTTCCTTATATCTGTATACAGATAGGAAAGTAATAAAGTACCCCCCCAGATGTTCCGACTCTGCCCAAAATCTAATCAGCTCATTAGACGCTGGAACAAAGCTTAAGTTTGAAATTTGGTGTTTTTCCGTGTATCGGTTCATGAGTTATGCGTTATACAGACACACACACACACACACACACACACACACACACACACACACACACACACACACACACACACACACACACACACACACACACACACACACACACACACACACACACACACACACACACACACACACACACACACACACACACACACACACACACACACACACACACACACACACACACACACACACACACACACACACACACACACACACACACACACACACACACACACACACACACACACACACACACACACACACACACACACACACACACACACACACACACACACACACACACACACACACACACACACACACACACACACACACACACACACACACACACACACACACACACACACACACACACACACACACACACACACACACACACACACACACACACACACACACACACACACACACACACACACACACACACACACACACACACACACACACACACACACACACACACACACACACACACACACACACACACACACACACACACACACACACACACACACACACACACACACACACACACACACACACACACACACACACACACACACACACACACACACACACACACACACACACACACACACACACACACACACACACACACACACACACACACACACACACACACACACACACACACACACACACACACACACACACACACACACACACACACACACACACACACACACACACACACACACACACACACACACACACACACACACACACACACACACACACACACACACACACACACACACACACACACACACACACACACACACACACACACACACACACACACACACACACACACACACACACACACACACACACACACACACACACACACACACACACACACACACACACACACACACACACACACACACACACACACACACACACACACACACACACACACACACACACACACACACACACACACACACACACACACACACACACACACACACACACACACACACACACACACACACACACACACACACACACACACACACACACACACACACACACACACACACACACACACACACACACACACACACACACACACACACACACACACACACACACACACACACACACACACACACACACACACACACACACACACACACACACACACACACACACACACACACACACACACACACACACACACACACACACACACACACACACACACACACACACACACACACACACACACACACACACACACACACACACACACACACACACACACACACACACACACACACACACACACACACACACACACACACACACACACACACACACACACACACACACACACACACACACACACACACACACACACACACACACACACACACACACACACACACACACACACACACACACACACACACACACACACACACACACACACACACACACACACACACACACACACACACACACACACACACACACACACACACACACACACACACACACACACACACACACACACACACACACACACACACACACACACACACACACACACACACACACACACACACACACACACACACACACACACACACACACACACACACACACACACACACACACACACACACACACACACACACACACACAGACAGACATCATCGCGAAAATAGTCAAAACGGATTCAGGGGACCTCAAAACGTAAAAATCCGTCGAAAACTCGAGGTCGAAAAAAATCATGATTCCTATACTTTCCTTATATCTGTATACAGATAGGAAAGTAAAAATATGGATTCAGATTTTGAATTATCTGTCATAGAAAATGAAATTCCTGAAGAAATTTTGGAAGCAGTAAAAATGTACATTTAACATAAATATTCAAAAATAATGTATTTGGTTAGTTTATGCAGTTGTATCCATTATCTAGTTTTAGTATTTGTTAATCACTTTATTAACTAAAATAAATAATTGAGTTTACATCGAAGTGTCAGTCTTAAAAAAAATATTGTACGTCACGCCTATGAAGACTAGAGGTAAGGAGGCGAATCGACATGCTCAAAATACGGTCCCAAAAATCACACGTCAATTGAATTTTTAAAATTAACCGCATGGGCGCTGGTACGGTTTACGTAGTTCAAAATACATGGCTTCTTATGGGAATTATACATAATTTTGTCAAAATAATAAAAATAAACTTGTTTACAGCTAAATAAAGCACAGAACGTACTGTTGTATTTATTTCTAAATACGTCTTGCATGTTTTAATTGATAAATTATTTAATTTTATCTACATAAAATACAATTTTGGTATGTATGACCAAATTCGAAAAGGTTTCTTAATTGCTGAAATTTGAGAAGTACAATTTTGTGGCAACACAGTTAACAGATTTTTTATTGTTGTAATACAAGTATAAAGGGAGATTTGGGAATGTACATGGTATTACCTCATCCTTTAATTTCAGCTGTATTTTATTTTGCTAACAGTACTATTAGTTAAAATAGTCTCATCAAATTTTAAAATATCATCTTCTAAAAAGTGTAGCTCGCAAACAGAATCATAACTAGACAGTACTTTATTAACCCTAGGAATCACATGCTGCCATTGTTCTAAACGTTTAGGATCCTAAAAAAAATATTTGCAATGACTAAATTGGAGTTCAATAAGGAAAAATAACAGTAGTAACTCTTCATCTAACATCAAAAAACATAAAAAAAGCAAATTTTCTCTTCTAGTAAGTTTTTAATGTGTAATTATTGTTGTTTGTAAGTCAGGATTTATGACTTTATTATTTTTTATTATAGAATTTTGTAATTAAATGATACGATAAGATACGGGTTGGACTATTTTACAATAAATATATATTATTTAGAAATAAATACATTATTTTACTTACACTAGGAGCTTTAAAAAGACTTGGATTTTTATCTCCTTGTGATTTCTTCAATTTTATATTGGATTTATATCCGTTTTTCAACCCGCAACGAAGTAAATCCTTCTTTGCCGTTTTTTGTTACTCATTGCTACTTGTAGTCAGGTTCTTTATTTCAGCTTATTTTTATTCTTTTCACTAAATTTTACAAAAATCACTTTAATTCCCATTGACTTGCATAGAAAATAGACGTCGTTATTTTGCGACCCGCCAACTACAGTAGTTTTTTGGAACTCCATAAAAATAGGGACGGAAATTTGAAATTTGACCAAGGCCGATTCGCCTCCTTATATCTAGTCTTCATAGTCACGCCACCGAAAATTAGTGTTAAGCAGGTCTCGCCAAGCTTCCAGGTCTCGCCTACGGCTCGCTTTGGTATCTGCTTTTGTCTCGACCTGTAAAATACTACTTTCCGGTTTGTAACGTAAATTACTAGTAATTTGTAGTTTATTCCCTAGTGGATAAGAGATTACGGCGAGTTTGTTTTTCCAATATTATTTCTTAACACTTTCTAGTTTATTACCATTTTTTTATAGTGATTACTCTTTTAACATTTTTTCAATATTCGTCAGCAATTTCTTTCCGTTTTTAAATTTTTCATTCAGTTCATTACGTTAATTTGGTGATTTTTTTAGTATGAATAAATAAATATTAATAATATTAGTGGATTTAGGCTATTTGTAGCTTAGTTGTCACTACGCTCAGGTGCGTAACCACGGGAGGTTTAGGGAGGCAACCCCCCTCCCTAATCGATCAAAAAATATAATTAAAAACAATTAAAATAATTGCATTCTCATAAAAAAAAATAAGATGTACTGTTTCCTAATTTCAGAACCCAAAACCACCCTATAAATTGTGCTGTATACCTATTTTAGACTCATATACCGAATTCGCCTAATCTCCTAAATAAATGCTGAGTTCGCAATATAAGCAAAGTTAAATAAGCAATTACAAAAATTTTTGGAATGCACATTTACAAATTTCACGAAGTTCCTTTGGGTGCTCATCTTGTTTTTTTACTTTTCAAATATGTTTCATAACTTTTATCTCACTATTATATCCTTCCATATTATAAGACGAAAATTAACTAAATCTTTTAACAATGCACTCTAACACGGTATTATATAAAACATGTCTCAGTGGCGACTCGTTGCCTAGTCTACAAGTCCTAGTCTCACTGTTTCTGGAATTTGAAATGGACCTTTTAAGCTGGTGTTGATATTACTGAGAAATATTGGTTTGGATATTTACATGCAAGTTTTAATCTACAAAGCTAGGGATTAGGTTAAAATTGGCTGGAAATAGGTCGTTGCAATATAAAAGGAATGTGCGCGAGAGCAACAGTGCTTTAGATATCGACCGGTCTGTTAATGAACCCATTTACAAAAGCTTCTGTGGTATTCCTTGGTTTGAAAAATTGAAAAAATAATAAAACTTTTAATTATTAATCCTGTTACATTATTCCTAAAAAGGTAAACTGAAAACATTAAAACCTTCTAAAAGTAGAATTAAAAGTATTCTCCAAGCTGAACAAATAATTTGAAATTCCCGTATAGTTATTACTACCTTAAAAATTCCGAGAAAATTCTAAATTTAATATACGACTATTCTTTTCGTTAGGTCCAAATAATAAAAAGCTTTAATTTAAGAAATTTAATACATCGAAGAACACTGGCAGACCCGAAAAGAGTAAAACTAGCCAGGGTAACAGGTCATCTCAAGGGCTCAAGGGCAATTAGAAGGCTGACGAACTAGCAAAGGGTCAGAAAAAATACCGGAACCAGATATAAACCTTGATGTACCAAAAAGTACAGTTCGAGGTTTCATAAATGACTGGGTTCGGAGAAAACACAACTATTGGGAGAATGTCCCAAAATAAGCACATGGGAAGAACTTTATAGGAAGACCATGTTCAAAAAGAACATGAGAACTACTCTCCATGAATAGGAACCAGTTGAAAACAATAACACAACACAAGACCCAGTAAAGGGACACCTGAACAAAATAGATAATGTAGATGTCAATATTGTGTCGACTCTGTCACAAGGAACCAAAAAGATTCAAACCCAAACTGTGCAACTGCGAGTCATTGGATCGTAAAAGACAATATCGAGGACTTGCACAAACTTGTACAAGGGACTAAGGTAACAAAGTGGGTACTATGAATTAATATGGGTCAAATACAACAAGCCATTAGGCTTCAGTGTTGTCGGAGACAAAGTCAAACGAGCCCAGGAAAAAAAGACGAAGGATGAATGGGTGAATGAGAAAGCAGTAAGGCCATCAAACGGTAAGCCACACTCTGCAGTGATCAAATGGATTAAGGTGAAAGCAAGAGGGAGTCCGAAGGTCGAACAAAAAGTCTTATATAATATGGGTGATTTTAAATGTCGCATCAACGAACTCGCACTACTGACGCAAATATGTTAGAACAAACTTTATAATGTTTGTTCTTTTTTAGTTAATTTGTGATTATGTCAAATAAATAAATATATTTCAAAATACATTATTATCTATGAATTTACTAATAGCTCTCATATTTTACAGGTCTCCCAGTACTAGGATATGAAGTAAATCAAGAATGGTGGGAAAGTAAATATTCTAATCCAAAATTTATAAAATTAAATTATGTTCTAAACATTAATGAAGAGTGTTTAGATTCAAAATATGCAATACTTTTCTGCTACTTTAACGACAGAGATGCATTTCAAAAATATATTAAAAACTACAGAGGAAATGTGGTGTTTATAATTGGACCAGGAAAAGAAAACTGGAAACATACAGATCCAAAACCATTCAGTCCTGATTTTGGTGGTTGCGAATGGGATTTGTATAGTTATCAAGAAGTGAAAAATACTGGTGATTACATTGCTGTATATGTAAGGCACAATAATTATCTAAATATTTAAAAAGCATTCTTGTATAATGATTAATCCTAATTACAGTAAAACAATTTTTTAAGATTTTTTTTGTTATACGTACCATCCAATTCAAAAATTAAACTTTTAGTCAGTTTGGAAACATGATTGTGCTTTTATATGCTACTTTAGATTTGTACATATTTTGTTTCTGACATTGTAACCAAAATTTAATCAAACAATTCTTTGAACCAGTAATAATAACTATTTATGATATAAGTGCTAAGCTTCGAGCATAAGGTGCTAAGTGGCATTTTGTAAGTAGGGAAGATTGTAACGAGAGTTACCGAATGGAGCAACCCAATGCAACTTAAAGGCCACTGTTTTTGGAGATCCTAGGCTTCTTTGCTAGCAGAATCAGGAGCAAATATAATGAATAAATAAATAAATAAATAAATAAATAAATAAATAAATAAATAAATAAATAAATAAATAAATAAATAAATAAATAAATAAATAAATAAATAAATAAATAAATAAATAAATAAATAAATAAATAAATAAATAAATAAATAAATAAATAAATAAATAAATAAATAAATAAATAAATAAATAAATAAATAAATAAATAAATAAATAAATAAATAAATAAATAAATAAATAAATAAATAAATAAATAAATAAATAAATAAATAAATAAATAAATAAATAAATAAATAAATAAATAAATAAATAAATAAATAAATAAATAAAACAAACAAACAAACAAACAAACAAACAAACAAACAAACAAATAAATAAATAAATAAATAAATAAATAAATAAATAAACAAATAAATAAATAATCACGGTTGATTAAAGTCTAGAACACTAGCTAAGGCAGGGCCGTAGCCAGAATGAATTTTTAAGTAATGCATCCGAAATTTTAAATAGGGCACAATGTTATGTGGATCGAGTGTAAGGGGTAGTCGGAGACGTACTTGAAGAGGGGGTCAAAAATTATTTTTCCAAAAAATTACTTGCAAAATAAGCTTTTTTTAGCGTTTTATTTTGAAATGAACTTTACAAATCGATAAAAGTAAAAGAAAAAACGGAACACAATAAAAATATTTAGTAAAGCCTTCGATTTGGCATATTATGAAATTTTCTACATTCGTAGAGGTATGCTCGATGGTCTTATCTTCTTGTTCGCACCGTTCGCAGAGTGTGGATTCTGACAGCCGCATATAATGGAAATGCTTCCATACTTGGCAATGACCAGTCAGAATGCCTGATATCCATTTTCTCCGTTTCCTTCTTTTCAAATGCAAGAAACAGTAGACCTGCCATTCTCTCGTGACCCAATGACATTTTTTATACTTGTTTATTACAAATGACGTGGAAAAGGAAGATTCGTATGAAGCAGCCGAATGTCCCAAAGAGGTACGTATATCTGTCGATAAACAATTTTCCAATTTGAGCTGCGGAATGAGTTTGTTCTTGTTCCACTTCCTTATGAAGCAGCGGGCTTTTTTTTTAAGACGGATCTTATATTCATATGACCTTAATTTACGTAAATATTTATCAATTAAGGAACGAGAGTATAAGAGAGCAATAGTGGGCTTTAAGCAGTTTAAACGTGGCAAGTTGCTAATGTTTTCCGCGAATTAGGCTTAGGGCATCTCTATACCTCCCCTCCGACGCAACCACGCCACCACCCAGTAAAGAGATGGAGGATCTGATTAAATACTACCTGGAACAGAAGTTTGAGCTGGTAATAGAATGCGACTTAAACGCTCATCACTTTAGTTGGGGCAGTAAGGATAACAACTCTAGAGGTAAGGTCACTTTATGATTGTATAATTACCAAAAATCTTTTTATTTTAAATAAAGGTAGTATACCAACATTTTTAAACTCTCGCAGTCAAACACTAATATATATCACTTCATCCACAACTGGTACCTATAAATCAATTCTAAACTAACAAGTGTCTGATAACATTTCGATGTTAGTCCACCGCTGGTTAACATTCAAAACAAACTTGATGTTGCCAACCTCCACGCTATCTCGGAACCCTAGGAAGACGGACAGGGCAACCTATGTCCAACTTCTCCCAGAGGCTCTGAGAGAGATGGAGGCCGAAACACCAAACAATAACAATGCTTTGGAGAAGTACTCGAACACTATCCAAAGCACAATAAACAATGCCTATAAGAAACCCTGTTCTCTGAAGCTGGTCCAACACGATCATACGACTACCGCAAGGTGGTGTCACGAGTTGGATCACCTCAGAAAGATGGCTAGGAAATCCTTTAATAAGGCAAGAACCACAAAACTCAAAGAGGACCGGGATACTTACAAATCTCACCTCAGAAAATACAAAAAAAATCATCAGACAAAAAAACAGATAGATACATGGAGATCCTACTGCGAAGAAATCGAAGCATTCTGCTGTCATCACACTTCCCTGACTCGGTCATTACAGACGGGGCTGACTGGGCAGAGGAAGAATACAACCTTTCTGTCTATCATTGGCAAACTGCCAAACACATTGTAGACGATGAAAAAATTAGATTGGCAATATACAGCTTCTCTTCATTTAAATCGCCAGGCCCTGTCGGTATCTATCCAGCCCTACTTCAGTGAGGTCTGGAAGAACTCACACTGCACCTGATGGGTATATTCAGATCCTCGTTGGCTCTGAGGTATATCCCCAAAAAAGTGGTATTCATACCCAAACCTGAAAGGATGGATTACACTGTCCCGGAAAACATACCGACCAATTAGTCTCAAATCGTTTGGTGCGGTGATTACAACTACTGATTCAGCCCTTCATATAATTGCTGGCCGGATAGAGAAATCCCTGGATAATAAGGAGTTCGCCTTGGGTGTTTTCATAGACATAGAAGGTGCTTTTGATAAAACTATATGGTATAGAAGATGTGAATATAAGAAGCTTAGTTGCGAAGGGATAAAGCGAGAGCTGTTATCATCTCTACTGTGGAACATGGTCCTCGACACCCTCCTCAGCCGCCTCAATAATGACAATCACTACACAATAGCATATGCAGTTGACCTGGTCATTCTGCGAACGAATGCAAGTAGCTCTCAAAACTATAGAAGAGTGGTGCAAGGACCATTCGCTGTCTATCAATCCTAAGAAGATACAAGGAAAAGGATGAAAATGGAATTACAACCTCCAGAACTCCTAAACACAAAACTAAACCCAGACAACACACCAAATCCCAGAGATATCCACAGAATATATTTTGTGGATATCCAATATATCCACAGGATATCAGAAATATTCCGTGGAACTAATATGGATATCCAAATGTCCGTCTATATCCAGAATATAGAAGATATCCTATGAATATTCAGCAAAATATCTAATGAGTATCTCCAGACAATACAAGAAATCCCAGATATATCCATAGAATATCCAACCAAATGTCCGTCTATATCCCAGGATATAGAAATTCAGATAAATATTTTATAATTATTTTTAGTAGAGGTTCATAAGTAACCAATAGTTATTGAATAACGTCGAAAGAAAATAGAGGAAAAAAATATTCCCGACAATCTGCCTTTGATTTTGCCTACTAAGGAGAAAATCATCCTTATTAGGAATCTTCAGCAATAAATGGAACTTCTCGACTTCAGTCTCTAATAAAGTCTGTTTGTGAAACAATGTCGATCGAACTCAATTACGGCGGGTTAAGCATGAGTAGATACGAAAGTGGTATCGCCATCTATACTTAGGAAGCAAAATCAAAAATTACATCTAGTAGATATCCACGATGGTTTGCGTCCGCGCTTATACTTTGATATATTTATATTTATAGTGGATGTCCATGGGATATTGAATACACCTTAAAAAAATTAATTTTAAATATCTCAACGGTACTATTAGCCACAATGGCGAGTACAATGGCGTAATTTTTTAATAATTTGCTATATAATTACAATTATTTATGGACATTTGCATGTCTATAAATTACATTTCATGGATATAAAATAGATATCCACCATGGACTGGACATTCAGTGGATATTGGGATGTTCAGTAGATATCCAAAGGATTTGGTGTGCTGTCTGGGAACTTTGCAACAGAGGCGAAGTACCTAGGTGTCACCTTTGAGAGCAAGTTAATATGGAACTCGCATTTAGAAAACAGTCAAAAGAACATACAATGCTTATGAACAATGCCGCCGAACAGTGGGGCGCACCTGGAGTTTCTCCCCCAGAGTCGTCGGAAGGACTTACACGGCTATCATTAGAAAACCTATGCTAACATACGATGCAGTTGTCTGGGTACCGAAAACCCCAAAATTAACAGCTATCCGTAAACTAGAACAAATTTAAAGAATAGGATGTCAACATAACAGGAGCCATGAAAACAACACCGATCAGATATCCATGGAAGTAATTCTTAGTCTTACTCCCTTTGATATTTACACACCGCACGGTTGAAATAGAATCTGGTGAGGCGAGACGTCGCTTTTGGCAGGAAGCGCTCGATAAGCTCCCACTGCTTCAAGCGAGCATGGGCTCCATCTCAACGAGATATATCTTCCATAAACCATATAAAGTTATAACAGAACAAATAGAAGAGCCGGAAGTGGCAGGTACGATTCATATCTACACCTACGGTTCTAAAACAAAACAAGGCTCAGGGTGTGGAATATACTCCAGATTCTTAAACCTAAACATAAACTGGGCTGTGAGCAATAGTGCCAATGTAGTTCAAACAGAGCTATCGGGGATTCTCATAGCAGCAAAAGAAAGCACCAGAAACAATATCACTGGAAGGAACATGCTCATCTATACAGATAGCAGACAAGCACTACTCACCCTGAACAGACCACGAATTTACTTAAGGTTATTACTAAAATGTCATGTAGCTTTGGCCGAAATATTCATCAACAATGTGGTCACCTTAAGATGGATTAAAGGTCACGCCTTAGGGTCACGCCAATAATCTCGCAATTTTTAAGAAATTAAAATGTTGTGGGTTCACAGTGACAGAACATAGATATTACTACAGATGTATAAAAAAAACTTTCACTGTTTTAGAAAGTTTATAACATACCTTTCTAAAACACTGACAGATTTTTACCTACATCTGTACCGAGATCTATATTTTGCTACTGTCAACCCCCAAAATGTTGGTCACGAACCGCCCCTGATTGCTCCTATGTGCCCCCCTTTGGCTACGACCCTGGGCTGAGGCTATATTGAATAAAATTGCTAAAAAAGTTACAGAAGAGATTTTGAAACTTCAGTTCAAGCATCTACTATATAATTGTGATAAAATTGATACTCCAAGAAGTGTTTTGCAAAGCTCCTCAACTTCGCAAGGGATTGATATTAGTAGTTCTACCCTTATGTAAAAGGCACATTTAATTTATTATATAAGAATTTACGTCAACACGAAGATAAGTTCTTCAAATATTGCAGAATGAGAGTAGTGTCATTTGACGAACTGCTAGCGCTGCTTCCCGAACAAATACAAAGACAAAATACACATTTTCGCGATTGTGTATGCCCGGAAGGTAAACTTTGAGGTGTTTTATTCATTAATTGAAAACAACATTTAATAAAAAAACGTCACAGAACTCTGGAAGTTGTTACTTTTCGATGACTGCAACGAAACATATGAATTAGTAGATGTAGGTCGGGTAAAGTGACCTTGTGGATTTGATGAAAGTATAGATAAAGGATAGCTTACAGGTAGTACCGAAGCAGCTAGGATGTAATCTTCACGTAATGTGTTACAAATTTGTTGTTAACAATTTCTTCCTAATATTTTTGTCGCTATTTTCTTACAATTAACTGTTCAATATTTGAGGTCGATCTTGCCTAGGCAACACACCAAATCCCAGAGATATCCACAGAATATCTTTTGTGGATATCCAATATATCCACAGGATATAGAAGATATCAAATGGATATCCAGCAAAATATCTAATGGGTATCTTCCAGACAATACAAGAAATCCCAGATGAGATATCCACAGAATATATTTTGTGGATATCCAATAATATCAAGTGGATCTAATATGGATATCCAAATGTCCGTCTATATCCCAGGATATAGAAGATATTCGGATATTCAGCAAAATATTTTATGGGTATCTTTAGTAGAGGTTCATAAGTAACCAATGATTATTGAATAACGTCGAAAGAAAATAGCAGAGATAAAAAATATTTTCAACACTCAAAATATTTTCCACACTCTGCCTTTGATTTTGCCAACTAAGGAGAAAGTCATTTATTAGGACTCTTCAGCAATAAATGGAAATTCTCGGCTCCAGTCTCTAATGGAGTCTGATTGGGCTACCGATTTCGATCGAACTCAATTACAGCGGGTTGAGCATGAGTAGATATACAGGGTGTTTCAAAAAGATTGGTCATGAATTATCCCACGTATTCTTGGGTCAAAAATAGGTCGATTAAACCGTACTTACCTATATACAAAAGTGCACCCAAAAATAGTTATATAGTCATATAAAATTTCATGAAAAAATGTCAAACGGTTTAAGAGCAACGTTAAAAAAATTTATTTAAATTTTTATCTTATACAACCTGTAACTATTTTTGGGTGCACTTTTATATATAGGTAAGTACGGTTTAATCGACCTATTTTTGACCCAAGAATATGTGGTCTAATTTATGACCAATCTTTTTGAAACACCCTGTACAATGGTATACTTAGTAAACAAAATCAAAAATTACATATCATGGATATAAAATAGATATCCACCATGGACTGGACATTCAGTGGATATTGGGATGTCCAGTAAATATCTAAAGGATTTGGTGTGCTCTCTGGGTGAATCACAAACGTCAAATCGCGTGCGGAACGTCAGTCGAGAGTTGGAGTTTACTGTTAACTTTTCTACAATTCCAGTGAAAAAATGTCCGACAGTGGTATCGATATTCACCCCACATACTTTGATTACTATACGAGGCAAGAGAGAGGTCCGACACGCCCAACACAGGGCGCGGCCATTTTGAACCATGTGACACAGTTTACAGCTTAAAAATCAGATCGCTCACTCTGCGTCGGCACTTTGGATCTCAATGTTTCAATTTATACACTGTGCAACTCGGATAATACAATATATGACAACCGCCCCAGCTAGCACAAAAACATCCCATCTACGTTAATAAGCTGCAATTTTAGGCTCTTTAAGCTCGCATGCAATGTACTGTTAATGTAACCCTATCATCCCTGCAACCACCGAATGTCCGCAACGGCAAGACTTTTATAGCACATCTCACAGAAGTTAAAAAGTGAAGTTCGGAAAACATCACACTAGCACTTTTACGGTACTTACCCTGAAAGTTGCTCTGAAACTTTCTATAGATGTTATAATGTGAATTCATTCTACAGCATTATACAGTGTGTCCACGGATGGACTTAACAATACTTGTAAAAATATTTATTTTAAATTTAAAAGAACTTCTTCATAATTTCTTTTGCTTGTTAAATAAATACGATTAACGTTGAGAAATTATGAAAAAGACCTCTTGAAAAATTTAAAATAAATATCTTTACAAGTATAGTTATGTCCATCCTTGGATACACTGTATTCAAAATAGTATATATATTGAGGATATAGTAAAATCTGAAGAAAACAAAATAAAAAATTGTATAAATTTATTACTAAAAAGCTTTTGAAATCAAGAACCAATATCATACAAGTAGAGGTAGGTATTAATAATATAGGTAAAAAAAAACACTGACAAATTGGACAAAAGTAGGTATAAAGGGTATATAAGGAATATCTCAAAGGTTCACTAGAATCGAAAACACTGAACGCTTGCACGAAAGAGTATAATAAGGTACCTATATTGCAAAGGTTCACTGGTAGCTAAAATGGTGCACGATTGTACAAAAGTAGTAAAAAGTGTATTTATATAAGGTATATTTCAAAGGTCACTAGATTTTTATTAAGATGGCAGTTGTAGGATGCTAAAAAAAGATATTTGCCTACAACTAGGTACTAATCATAGTTTTAATATGATATAAACTGAATATTGATAAATGTAAAGTCATAAGGTTTAATAAAACAGCTAATATCATTATGCATGATTGTCATTGCAGGTTCTGAACTAAGTTTTGAGCAAACTATAAATGATCTTGATGTTATTTTTGAGAGGGACCTATAAGAGTTTGGAATGCAGATGTCGAGAAGCATCATTTGTTTTCCTGTATAAATTATTGAATGGTTTGATTGATAGTGACAGCCTGGTACACTTTATTAGATTCCTTGTTCCTGCCAGACTTACTAGGCATATGAAACTATTTTATGTAAATGCTCATAGAACTAACTATGGACAGAATTTATTTGTAGACCTACTGATGTCCAATTACAATAAGTATTTTTCAAATTATGACATTTTAAAAGGTTTATTTTTAAAGTGTCAACTTTTATTACACTATTTTCATTTTTATACTGTGACAATTTTATTAATTTCTTTTTTATTTTATTTTGATATTTTAACCATTTAGAACTTTATATATCAGTAGCGTACTGTAAACAAATAAATATGTGAACTTAATTACATAGTTTCTTCCGTAAAAATAACTTTGTAGATAATAAACTTACTTGTTTAATTATTATTAAGAAAATAATATATATAAAGAAAATAAAAAATATGCTCGTTTAAATCGTTGCACCTATTTTTAGTTGATTTTTACTTACTTTGTTTTTTTAAATAAATAATAACATTTATTTTGATTTTTACAAATTTTATACTTAATAATGGATGTTCAACTTATACAGAACAATGTTTTTTAGCATGATATTCTGCTATGAAAGAAAAAGAAATAATCTCAGATGTTATATATTCTTCTTCAACCAATTCTGTATTAACTTTAGCTTCTAAAATTCCTGAGATTTTTACTAGAATTATAATCCAGCCCAAAGGGAACCTAAAACACAATATTTTTAAAATTTATTTTTAGTGATTAAAATATTATTACACTAGGGCGACCATACTTACAGCAATTTTTCTGTATTGTAAAGCATTTTTAAAGTTTGTCCAGCAATTGGTATTGTGCAGCAAACGTACAGCAAAATGGCATAGGTATATATATCCAGTGAAATGCTGTATTTATCCACCAAAACGTCACTACTGTCCAGCAATGGTAATACTTAATTTACTGAAACGTAACAAATTTAAATGTTATTTATCTTTAGTGAACTACATGAGCACTTCTATACTGCGGTTCTAGCAAGAAAGGTTTTATCTGCAAAATTAGCAGTTTTTTTTATGTGCATTTGTCTACATTTTATCTTTCTCGATACTGAAAAGGAATGTCTTATTTGTAACAAAGGTACTAAAATGTTAAAAAGTTACACAAAAAAAGGTTTAAAAGATAATAAATATAAATTTTCAGATAGGACTTCTCTTGTTAGGATGGCAGTATATGACTTCTCTGTTTTTGTATTTTTATAATTGGGAGTAGGGTTGAGTATCGGTCAAAGGTATCAATATCGGTATCATGTGAGATACTTTGTGGTAGAGGCATCGATACTGTTCGATATTATGTTAAAGATATTGATATTTATAAGTCTCGAGTAACAAAGTATCGAAAAAGTAAAAGATTTTTGTTAAACGGCTGGAAACCCCCATTCAACAGGACGGAGTAGGGAACTTAACTAATAACAAGAGTGCATCAGTAAAGTATATTCTGTAGTCGACACCTTTTCTTTCTCTACTAGTACTCTACCTGGTACAAGTTATAGTGTCAATAACTGGCAATTTACCTTATAATTAAATAACAAAAAAACAGTGGTAACGCTTAATCATATTACCAAGTTTCACCACATGCAAAAACTAAAATATTTCAGTACAAATATTTGAACAAACCTTATAATCTCTGACCACACACATAGCGATACAATACTTGCTTCTAAGTATCACTATGGCGATAGTATTGGTAATTCAGTAATTCAGTGCCTAAATATCGATACTTTCATTGTTTAATATCGTTACTTCTATAGTATTAAGGCATCAATAAGATCCCTATTATCGTGTAAAATAAATATTTCATCATTTAATTGTATCTACTTGTTTACAATGATTTATTTTTGATTGTATTTGGAAATTGAAATTTTGCCATCTAAAACAACAAACAATAAATTAGAAAATTTATTGAAAAGAAGAAAACAACTTACCAAAATTATTCAAACGTATAGTTTCCAATTTCTTTAAAATCTGAAATACGTACAAGAAAAAGTGACAAGTGACATTTTTTTATGTTTTGTTGGTTATGACAAACGAATGGCTACGTTCGAAAGTCCATAGTACTTCTCGTGGAAACTTTTTTAGCAAGTTACTTAATTACGTTGTGTTATCATAACAGGCAGGTTAAATACGTAAGTAACAAATAGATGTTTCGCGAGGTTTTGATTTCCCTCAACAACTTCTCATTAACGTTGCAATTACGTTGTATGGGTATGTTATTATGTTCCCTTAAAACAACATCGCCGAAAGGCTTGGTAACGTTATGTGCTAGCTCCCATAATAAAACAGCAGTCTTCTGCGTATCCTGAATTTGTATCCCTGGAGTGGATGTTATTTTGGAACTTTCAACTGGTCCGAGTGAGCTAACTGATTCTTTAGCAATAAACTGTGACATCAAAAATAATATTCACTGACACTGACAGCAGCAAGCAAAATATCAGGTGCGTTTTAATCATCCGCTTCTGCTTCCAGAATTGTCGGTTTAGTCGTTTTAACCTGTCAGATTAAAACAAGAAAACTGACAATTCCGAAGCAGAAGCGGATGATTAAAACGCACCTATTAAAAATATTGCGCCAAGATGTAGGCAACACGTAATAAGGGTTCAAAATGGCGGAGTTTTCTATCTCCTTTTAAAAGGCACTCAGAAAGCTGCGCAGTGCGACCATTCTCCGTATAGTAAAAGAAAATCAAAGTATGTGGCTTTTCCTCTTAATATTGATAGTCTCGAAAATACCTGAAAACCATTCGCTTTCTTTATTGTTTAAATGTAAAATGATGAAATAAAAAGTTACTAGATTTTGGCACGTCGTAGATTAATTACATCATGTTATTATGTAGTGACAGCTATCAAAATAATTTTGAATTTGTCAATTTGTTAAAAATTTGCATGTTTTGATATTTCAAAAGTTTATATAAGTTTTCAACAAAATGATGAAACGATTTAGTAATCAATCAAAAACTTTAATACTAAACGTAGTTTCCTATTTTAAGAGATACAAATCTATTTGCGAGGCACTTGGAAAGAGGTACAATCAAATGGCTGCAGAGGCATTAAATATTTTGCAGAAAACTATCTATAGACTTTGTAAACCAACAAATTCTGATTATATGAAAATAATGTCTAAAAAAGTAAGCCAAAGTAAAACAAAAGTCAATTCTTTAATATTAAGTTAAGGCAGGTTATTATTAGATGTACGAAGGTATGCAACATGTAACAATGAAATCGTTGCATAAACGATTTTTGAAAAAATGCCTGATATGAAATGTTCTGCACGGTCAATTAATACATAGATTCTAAAAATTGGCTTTTGCTTTAAAAAAGTAAAAACAGACAGTTTTTTATTGAAACGAAGATCGATTCAGTTAAAAAGTGTCGTTTTTGAAAAACTTTAACAAGGAGATAGATCTGGGTATATAGCAAGGGAAGTGACAAAAAAAGTTGGCAAGATGGAACGATACATAATTGTCAATGGTGGAAACGAAGAAGGGTTCATAAAAAATGCAGACATCATATTTAAAAGTCAAAAAAAAAAAGCTGAGATTACCATAATATGAACACAGAAATTTTTGAAAAACGCTTTAGACGAAATGTATACCTAGTCTGGAACATCAATCTTTAATTATAATCGATAACGCCAGTTATTATTCGCGGAACGTGGAACCAATTCCATGTTATAGTTGGACAATAGATAAAATGGTAAAATGGTTGCAGGAAAAACATTTTTATCCAATCAATGGTATGAAATATCAGATTAGGGAAGTTGTACGTCAAAATCTACCATGAAAATAATTCCACATAAATAGGCATATTGAGGAATATGGGCATAAAATATTAAGAACTCCATATCACTGCCAGTACAATGCGATAGAGATGGTGTGATCACATTTCAGTTTTATGACTGTTGTATCGCGAAAGAATGCCAAACCGATTGGCATACCTGTGAGTGTAGTGCACATGCGCAAAAGGGCATGGGGGGTTGTCCGGAAGGGGGAAGACGGTAACAAAAAAGGATAGTTCATGTACGAAGGAATGAGTCTCGATTAAAAGTGATATTCAGAAATAAAGTCTTTTCATTTATTAAATCCAAGAGATATAACAATGACGAAAAAAATTTTACAACAAAGTCGTCACCGGAAGATGTATTTCAGACTTGGTCAGAAGCTTTGAATAATGTTACCGATGGGACAATTATGTAAGATATACTAAAAACATAATTGTTTTCGATTTGGAAAAATACAAGCAATTAAATGTTTCTGATCTAGAATCAATTATTAATTTAGGTAAAACGGCAAGTAGTGATGGTCCAAGGTGTAAAGAAAATGATATTGATTAAAAAAATTTATGAGTCATCCAATGAATGGAGAGTAGTCGGGCTAAGTGATCTAAGTGCCAAAATATTAATTTTTTTTTAATATGATCTGTGCCAGTGCCAATGTCCCACTAAGAGATCTAAATGCCAATTTCATCGTAGTGGTTGAAACAGACGTTCAAAGCAAAGGCTACCTGTACGTTCCGCATGATAGTTTGCAGTTTTCTCTGATTTATGGCAATTTTTAATTTTGACACTTAGATCACTTAGTCCGACCACTCTTCAAATATTTTCTGTGCCTTTTGTTATAATTTAATTTTTTAACAAAGAATCTGTTTCACGAATTTGCACCTGTTTTGGATTATCTTTAAAAACTCTTAAAACGCTTAAAACCAATGTTCAGCTGGGAAATTTATTTATAAAATACGAAAGTATGTCTTTCTAGACACAATCCAACACATCATAATAACCGACTAGCACCAATGACATATATAGTTTAAATAGACTGCTTATCCATACGTAAATAAAACGATGAAAAGCGGGTCGAACTGGGAGATGTTTTCTCTTTGTCTAGTGCATGCAATGTTTGTGTTTTGTCTCAATTTTGAGTGCTCACTGGTAAACAAAACTTTCACAGGACCGGTTTTAAAGAAAGTTTAGTCTAGTTGAGATTTTGTTCTCATTGTCATTACTCAGTCGGACATTTTGTTGAATTGTTTATTTTATTTAGTTTTAATTATACTTATGTTCTGTTTTTAATTATTTTTTTATTATTTGAGTATAAAAACTTGTTTTGTTTTTAAATTTAAATGGTGAATTGCTCTATAAAGGGTTGTAAGACCGCAGCTACAGAAATATAAAAACATTTCATTTTTCACGGAAGTATCAATACAAGTATGTACAAGGTAAATACGTTTATAATAATTTTATGAATTATAATTAATTATAATAATAATATTAATAATAAAGTATTTATTGTAAATACAATTACATAAATATTATTATATTCAAAGGCCCGAGTTAGAGCTATCTGGGCTTTACAAGTACATTTTAAAATTTAGTTAGATACAGAGAAGTATCGTATAATAAAAACTCAATATAAATAGAAGAAAAACGGACATAAGTACCAATACAGAGAGACAAACACTTTTATTATTTGATAGGTTCTTTCTATGTGAATTCTAGCTCTGGCAATTTTGGCATTAAGTAAAGCCTCTTGATGGCTGAACTGATTTTTTTTATTGAGGAAAGGAGGCTGTATAATTTGTATACCTTCAGCTTCTGTTATGTTTCCAATAAGAAAACCTTTGTTAAACATTTTACTATCGAGAAATGATTCACACACTTCAAGTATTGAACTTTGTTAAAAAATGTCTATTTCTGAAGTTCTACTACCATATGCTTCACTTTTGTAAGTAATGAGACCAGTAGGTGACACTCCAGTCAATAGTTTAATAGTATGCCTCTTTTTGTAGTCAGAGTAATTTTTTAGCCTACAACAAAGACATTTGGCTTGCTATATTGGGATTTCGGTACAATCAAGTAGTACTCTTACTTACATAGAGGCACATATTTTAATATTTCTTGTTTTGAAGGCCGAATTATACCATACTAAGAACTTCTACCAGTTTTATTAAAAAATGTTAAAAAATTTAATGATAAAAAGTTTCATTCACTCCAAATAAAATGGATAAGACATTATATCTTGCATATCAGTTTTCAACTTCATAAAAGTAAATATAACTTGATCCTTTACAGACATAACTGATCTCCTTTTTCCTATTCTTTAGAAACAACGAATTTCACAATGGTGGCTAATAACTGGAAGGATTGCAATCCTATTAAAGTAGATAGTTCTTTAGCACTGACAATTCTGTTTGAAAACGGATCAACTAAATCACCACTCTTCACTTGTGTTGAACAATCGATCCCAATTTTCTGCTTTTAAACGAAGTTTTGTAAATTAAGCAAAGCTCTTCAGCAGCACACAAATCTTCATTATCTGCTTCAGTAGTAGATATATGTTCATTAACTGCAAAAACATATTAAACATAATAATAATTAACCAAACATTTTAAATTATGCATACATACATCCATTGACTGAAGAAGATAACTCAACACTTAACATTCTACTAGTACTGGCAACATATCATTATTTAAAGACAGTAGCTATAATTCTTGTTTTAGCTGGATTACTTTTCTTTTTATTAATAGTCGCTTTCTTTTTACCACTAATCTGAGCTAACTTACATCGACTAAGCTTAGTTGTACATTCTTTTTGTGATTGTAAGTCAGAATCTTTCTTTCCCCCTTACCGATGCTAAACGGATCTTGACGTCAACTAAGATTGCACTTTGTACCTAGTTCATTTTGCTATGATGTTGATCAGATTTCCACTGGTGGAATCTTATTATTATTCATCAAATCATTCACATTCACCGCCAAAATAATCCTTAATTGTCTAAAGGGAACAAATTTTAGAATGTGAAAAAGCTACTAACTTTTAGTAAAATCTTTAAAAAGTTCATTCAATTTTTGCATAATATCTGCTTTTATAATGCGAAATAAATTTTAAAAGAATAATCAAGTGTCCAAATAGTGCCACTATACAGTAGTCGTAATCTAAAGTTAATTATATACACATGAGTGTAAAATTGTTTATATCTATCTTCAAAATTGGTTAGATCTCTTAAAATGTTTTGAAAATTGGGAAACTAGCAGTGAACTTACAGTTCAGTGGAAACTAGACGTTATGACTCAAAATCATTTTTTTAAATATCTAACGCAAGTCCTGTCTTGAAATAAACATACAGATAATTTTTTTTTTAATTCAATTCCTACTTTGATGAAATATGAGTTTTAAACTCATTTGGGCCAGACCGATTCTGCCTGGTGAGCACTTGGCAAGCCAAGCAATATGACCCGCTTTTCGTCGTCTTGTTTATATATGGATGAGCAGTCTATTAATCTATATATGTCATTGACTAGCACCGACTTCAAAGGGACCGCGCACATGGGCGTACCATTTTTATTATTAAAATTTTACGGAAGCAGGAATATCAATGTTATTACCTTTTAAATACTTTATTATATCTGATTTGTAAATTTGCCGGGAATGATATGGCGCAATGTCCGTTACAATGACTGAATTAGGTGAAATATTCGGTAAAAGTTGTTCAGCAAACCAGTTCTCAAAAACTATTGCATTCATATCTTCATGATAATCCAGCAGAGCTTTATTGACATTTTTTTGCTGAAAGTAGCAAAGCGATTGGTACAAAGCCATTTTTATTTCCAGCATGTAAAATTATGACTCGTTTCCCCCTCGAGCTTGGTGCATGTAAAACACAATTTTAACCCGCAATTCATTAGCATCTACATTTACCTCAAAAGGTCTCCAGAAAGCCCATCTCGTACAACACATCAAAGTTTAACAGAAACACCGAAAAATAAAAACAAGTTTAACAAACGCATTGAGAACATTTTTCAGACCATGTAGGCTACTGAACAAAGATAAAACAACTAAAGCAGCCAGGTGCGCCAGGAATTCTGACCACTCACTTGTGGACTTTACATCAACTGTAGGTGGGTCGGTAGATGTTTAAAATTTAAGTGTGCCACATCAGTGGCTGTGCCAAGCCGGCTCGCGCTTATTTGCAATGTGAGGGTAAAGAATTCGTAGCATCCTCAGCGCTTACAACGCGAATTATTACGCAATCCCGGTACAAACTACTGTATTGGATTGAGTCTAGAAATACTATAAATTGTTCTAGTATTTGTAGACAAAATGTAAAACGTAATCTTAATTTGTTCACAGTAACTTCTTGTATTCGTGTAAACGCACCTCAATAAAGTTTACGCTACTAAGCAACAACAAAGCGCAACTGAAATAAGACACGTGCAAACTGTAACTAAAAATACGATACTCTTTTGTCAAGGGACTTGGGGTATTTCTATCACTTTAAATTGTTAATGCTAATAAAATTTATTACAAAAATTTGGATCATTTTGAGGTACCTGAATATCACTGAAACAAATGTTAATACTGTAATTCTTGCTATGTCAAAAAAATGTCTCATTAGTTTATTAACTTTTCATTATAGTGTTAGAGTCAGCGAATTAGGATATCGCCACCACTGGGGTCGACGGTACCACGTTTGCCCGTTACAGGGTCTGTTAGAGTCAGCGAATTAGGATATCGCCGCCACTGGGGTCGACGGTACCACGTCTGCCCGTTGCAGTGTCCAGGACCAGGAGAGTCGGGACTTAACTTTCGACCAGCCGAACGCTATGAAGTGATAGGCAATATGCCGTTAAAGACATTCTTTATTTTGTTCCTTAATTAATTACATTTCAAACATTGTTTACGAGATATTTACTAAAACGTTATAAAACCATGTCAACACGTGTTTTATGAAGTGGCTAAACAGGGTGTTATAGTATATAGGGTGATAAATCATTTTAAAACAACAATTTTGAAGTTAATTCTTTTAACTTCTAACAATAGAATAAAAAAGCATCTTTATCTAGCTGGTACTCGATCATATATTTATATTATGTAATAGAAATAAGGTTAATTAGTTCTATAATACGTAAAGATAAAAAAAGTAAAATCTCTAATTTAGTGTTTTAACATGTCTTATATTACAAACTTTAAGAAAATACAATTTTTAAAAAACAATCTTTAATTTGTAATCCTCTAAAACTCTAAAACCATCGACTGTATCTCCAATTTATTTTAAATTTACTGCGCGTTTTCATGTTTAGTGCGACTGTACTACGTGGACAGTTTAGTGGACCGCTGTCAAGTTAAGATATTTTTGGTAAAAAAAGTGAGACATTACTATTTTGAAGGTAAGATTTTGCTGTTTGATGTTTTGTCTGTTATTGGTTAGGTTTTTTTGTCTAATCAAATATTGTTGCTACCGCTCCATTTACATACTTTTTCCTTATTATTCGAGTAAACTAATTAAGTAGGTATGGGGTACTTTTAAACGACACGTATGTTAAGGATTAAGGCTGTGAACAAAAAGGCAAGGAAGAATATTACATGAAATTTTCTTATTCAGGAATGTCTACTGAATATGAAGAACGGAAATTTCAAAGCAAATATTCTGTCAAACAAGTTTTTTCAAACTATGAAGAGAAGAACTTGTAATACATAAAAAGGTCATCAGCATTGCACTATGGTCTAACCTTTAAACAAGTGAGATGTCTTGCTTACGAATAAGCATCTCAAAAATACCCGAATGTAGAATGCCAAATAATTGGGAAGAATAAAAAAGCAGGTAATTTTTTATTAATTTAACTGTATATGTTAATATTTAACATCCTTGGCAATTTATTTATAATACTAAATGTTATTGTTATAGGTGAGGATTGGCTGGATGGATTTATGTCCAGGAATCCTACCTTAAGCACCAGCCTTCTACGATCTACGAGTTTCAACAAATAATTTTTTGAAAATTACTGCTTTTGGCTGGATAAATATAAATTTAAAACAGAACAAATTTATAATCTAGACCGAGACGAAAGTGGCATTACCACGGTCATGAGACCTCCACGTGTGATAGCAGAGAAGGAGAAAAAACAGGTGGGGCAAGTTACAGAAGCACCGGCTGTGTCTCAAGTTTTAAATAAAATCTGGATGGATGACAAGAGAGCTATTTACGATAGTGCCGGAACATATTAAGATACACTCCCACCGCAGTAAGGAACACCCGATTCTGCTGTTATTAGACAACCACGAGTCGCATGTGTCATACGAGTCAATCAAGTTTTACAAAGAAAATGGCATTTCCCTTCTATCATTTCCGCCGCATACCACCCATCGCATACAACCGTTAGATGTTGGTGTGTTTGGCCCGTTTAAAGGCTCATTATCGGTAGCATTTGACGATTGGACGCTTTCAAACTCTGGCACGATAAGAAACTTGGGTGAACTATCGAATATAGCCTTTAGCAAGGCCTTTTCTATATCAAACATCATAAATACATTTAAGAAACTCGGTATATGGCCTGTTAATCGCCAGGGCTTTAATGAAGATGATTTTGCTAGGAGCCCAGTAACTGAAAAGGACATTAAGAATAAAGAATCTGAGGAAGAAACTGTGCAAAAATATTACCATGAAACTAATAATTTAGTATCTGTCGCTTCAACGAGTGATGCTGAATCAAAAATAACTGCCTCAACATCCACAATTGCAGCGAAGAGGCCTCAAGCTAAAATTAAAAAAAAAATGTTTTGGAGGATATTAGCTTTGTTCGAGGTAAGAATCCTGAACCGAATTTTTACTAATAGTAACGATATCGCAAGCGCAGTAGTTAAAAAGCGTTCGCGGAACAAAAAGAACTGAGCTATTGGTACGCGGTAAAATTATTATTGATTTCGAACCGCTTGTCTATACCTGAAACACCGAGATATGATAGGGAGTGCGCACGCGGTAAAAATTCAGAATTGATAATCATTCGGGCATGCGCTCAAAGTATGAATTACTAATTCTGAATCAGTTCAGGATTGTTACCGCGAACGAAGCTATTAAACCACTACAAAAAACAAATAGAGAAAATAATAAAAAAGCTATACCTGAAAGGAAGTGTTAGAAAGCGAAATGAAAATTAAGAAAAAATAACGAGAGAGAGAGAGAGCAGAAAGAGATAGAGATGATATTAAGGCAGTTTTTCCACCTCTGGAAAAATCTGGCACTGCCAGAACTGCATCTCTGTTTAAATTCAAATTTAAAGGCTGGAATGTGCGCTGAAGAAACTCATAATTTAAAATTTTCTATTAAAATGTCTTGCAAGTTTTGTAAATGAGTAAATACATACTTGACTGTTTTAATTTTTACTGTGGTTGAATACGTTGGGTTAATGTAAGGGAGAGTGCCCTACAGTGAGACAGGTCCCACAGTGAGACATTTACTATATCTCTCTGAAAAACTGTAATTGTTGGCAACGCTGTACAACAAACGAACCACCTCAATGCATTTACCCATCTCTTCAGTCGAATGGTAACCTTGACGGCGATAGTTACGTTCAATATCACTGTAGGACGCAAGTCAAATTCAGGATAAATAAATATCGTGCTTATTAAAATCTGGATTTGAAGATTTAATTTTTGTTTCAGAGCAAAGAATATGGACAAAGCAAAAAGAAAATTAAATAAACATGACGCACATGTAATGAGGGAAGCAGTAGCTATGGTAATAGCAGGACAGCCACTAAGAGAAGTTGGTCATATAAAAGGTATACCACATCAGACTTTACATCGCTATGTTAAAAAACAAAAAGAAGCTCCCGAGCCCATTTCTATGGTACCAAAATATGATGTAAGAAGAATATTTACAAAGCAGCAAGAGGATGTATTGGCAAACTACATGATCACATGCGCAAAAATGTTCTACGGCCTACCTCTAATTGAATGTAGACAACTAGCCTACGAAATGACAAGTGTGAATGAAATTGATATGCCAGATACCTGGAAAATTCGAAGGCTTGCAGGGAAGAAATGGATGCGGATTTTTATGAAGAGAAATCCTCGGCTATCATTAAGGACACCTGAAGGGTGCAGTTTAGCAAGAGCTGCAGCATTCAATGAAACCAATGTAAATTTGTTTTTTGATAAATTACATACATGTTATATGAGAAGTGAACACGGAACAAGGGTTTTTAACCTAGATGAAACTGCTACCATCACACAACAAAAACACCATATAAAGAGGCCCCAAACAAGTCAGCAAGATAACTTCTGGAGAAAAAGGAACTCTTGTAACAACATGCATGATTGTAAGTGCAGCTGGAAATTGGTTACCACCTGCAATGGTATTTCCCAGAGTCAACTTTCACAGTCGTATGATCAATGGTGCACCACGAGGCACATTAGGTTTGGCAGCTAAGACGGGTTGGATGAACACCGATTTATTTATTGATGTAATGAAACATTTTATTAAATGTAGTGGGTCCTCACAAGCAAATCCTTCTATACTAATTTATGACAATCACGAGAGCCACATATCAATACATTGTATTGAATTGGCAAAAGAAAACGGTGTAACGCTTTTAACTTTTCCTCCCCATTCGACGCATAAGTTGCAACCATTAGATGTTGGAATTTTCGGGCCTTTTCAGAAGTTTTATAACGCTGCAGTGGATAGCTGGATGCTTCACAATCCTGGACATTCATTTAGTATATATGAAGTTGCGGCATGTGTTGGACAAGCACATGAAAAAGTAATGACACCGGCAACAATAACGCATGCCTTTAAAAAGACTAGAATTATGCCATATGATCGAAACATTTTTACTGAAGATGACTTCCTAAGTAGCCAAGTAACCGAAAAACCTTTAATTGAAGACAACAACAGTGAAAATGACCATTTAACCCAGACTAAAATTATTGAAATTAATGAAATCCAGACAACTACTGAAATTAATCAAATTCAGGAAACTGCTGCCGCTAATGCGATTCCAACCGTAGAAATTCATGAAATTCAGACAACTGCTGAAATGATTGAAATTTGTGACAAGGTTCTAAAACCAACTTCTGGTCAAAATAGTCAGATATCAACTCCACAAGAAAATTTGTCTCTTGAAATCCAATCTACGCCAAGTACATCGAAACAACAATTAGTGGATCAGGAAAATCAACCAAAACTTAATTTTATCTCTCCAGATATATTTAGAGGATATCCAAAGAAAACTGTCGACAAAGGAAAGATAAGGAAACAAAGAAAAAAAGTAAAATGTATGATAGCCACTGACACCCAGAGAAAAATGAAATCGAAGAAAACTTTCTGGAAAGACAGAAAAAGTTGCAAAAGCAAAAAACATCTATACGAAATATTAGTCAAAGCTGTAAGACAAAAAAGACACCTCAGAACATAAAAAAATTAAATACAACTCTAACACTTTAAAGGATTCTAGTGAAGAATCCAGTGATGAATTTTCCGATAAGGAAAATACTTCAGATGAATACGAATCTGATGAACGAGAAGATCCAGTTCTAAATAAGTTAGAAAAACAGCCAAAAGCAGATGATTACGTATTAGCATGTTTTGAGGCAAAATCTTCAAATATTTACTATGTAGGTAAAGTGATAAAGGGGGGTGATGGGGAAACAGAAATAAGTTTCCTCCGTAGACTGGCGCAACAAAATAAATTTACTTATCCGCAGGTACCCGACATTTGTTCTGTCCAAAATAGTGATATAAGTGCCATTTTACCCAAACCGATTTATTTTGGTCAAACTAGACGACAACATGCATACCTAACTTTTCATGTTAATTTTGACACTTTGGAAGTTCGTTAATTGTTTCTGTACCTAATAAAATGACAAAAAAATATTTTACACTGTTATTTTTCCTATGTCCCACCCAAAGAATCATTGTCTCATTGTTGGACACCCCATGTCTCACCCTTGGGCAAGAGTGCCCAACAGTGAGACAATTTTTTAATAAAATAAAAAATTATTATTAACTATTTCCCATTCGATTTAATAAAAAATATTGGCAGAATTATTTGTCTATGCAAGAGTTACTTAATTGGTATTTTTTATTTTTTTTGTACAAGAAAACTTTAAAAGTTATTGACGAAATAAAAAAAATGTCCCACTGTAGGGCACTTTCCCCTACCCCGCCCATGGGAAAGATGCAACAATACGCAATTTTTTTTTTTTCATTTTGTAGATTTATTTTATTATATGATGCAATTTTGTGGTTTCTCGTAAAAATATGGTTTAATGTCCTACTAGGTATACATTACTAATTAAAATATTGTATACTTTGATTCCATATCTAAAACGCAGAGCGTTAAATGCCAACCGGTCCCCAGGTTCCCCTATTGATAAGAAAACCTGATTATTTCTCAAGTTTCCAATACAAATTTCTCAATTTGGGGTGGTTTAGGTTTTCTAAAAGGTTTACATTGATAATAATTATAATTATTATTTTTTTTTGTGTGTCATCGGCTTCAACTGCTAAGGTTATTTCGCCTCGTGTTCTGTGTAGGCTTTGTTACTGTTTCCCGGCGCCACTTTAGGAACAGCACTGTTAATTAGAACCCAACAGTGAATGGTCTAGTGGGGAATCCTACCAAGGCATCAGAATGAATTTTAAATAATTAAATTAAATAATTCCGGCCAACGGTGGGATTCGAACCTTATAATTATTATTATAATGATTATAATGATTATAATTATTATAATGTCCTTTTTTGTCTGCTTCTCCTTCCATCCTTGAAATATCTGCCTCCGATTTACCACACTGACTTAGTCTGCTGCTCATACCGGGACATAACTGCTGCATGCGTCATTCTTGGACAGGTTTCATCTTTAATAGTACTCTTCAGCAAGAAATAGATAGGTTCTCAATTCCAGTCTCTAATAGATTTAGCAAATAAGTCAAAGTCACCATTATGCATGCATGATGCATATAAAGATGTAGGTACTCTAGATCATTCTTTTTATTCTGTTTTTGTAAATGTATATATAATGAAGTATTGTTTTTAAATTTATATATTACTCTATATTTTATATTAGTATGCCGAAGCTCTGATGAAATATAATTTATAATTCTACTGCCATTACTTTTAGCACTTACAGGTCCTTAAATTATTTTTTCAAAAAAATTGTAAACTTCCATTGTTATTAAATAAATAAAAATAAATACATTAACGGTGGTTACGAAAGAATAAGTAGTCAAATAATGAAAAATCAAAGGTAGAGTGTTGAAATTAAAATGCTATCTCTGCTGTCTTTCTTTGGATATAATTCGATACCTGTTACGGTATTAGCCAAAGGAGTAGTTGTTTTACGAAGAGAAACGGTCGGTCGTAGTCTGTTCACATTCAAGTTGGAATTGTTTTCTATTTTTATAACATACTCTGCTGCTCTTCTCGTCTGCTTTGTTTGCCTATCTGCCACGGCTTCAATACCTAATTTTCGTTTTCTGAAATAAAATTAATTTAACATTTTTTTTTATTTTATATATTTAATCCTAACTATTCAACACTTTAAATACGGCTATTCTTATACATCTCCTTCCATAACTTTCCTATAGGATTTTTATAATAAGTTTAAGATGATGTCATAGGATAAAACATTATGCGTTTGCCATGTAGTAAATTTATCGAGGAATTTTCAATATTAATCATTTTATACTTATTGGTTAGAATTTGGGTCTAATTTCTTAACACATTTTCCCCTTCGGGCATAAATTAGAGTCCATTAGAGATTAGAATCGAGAATGTGTATTCCTTGATGAGTCCTACTATAAAGCTGAAAAACCGGTCCAAGAAAGATGTTTTTCCTAATAAGCAAAATTAAAGTTACAGTATTTAAAATAATTATCTCTGCTGTTTTTTTTTATATAATTCAATGCCTGTTGCAGTATTACCCAAAGAAATAGTTGTGAGAATAATTAGGCATTCCAAACAAATGAATTACCAGTGGGCAGGTTTGGTATATCTAAGGGTGGCGACATATGGTGTATTCTATCTACTTTACGTAAAATCATGAATAATGGATTACATTTAAATATGTTATGTCAAACACAATAAAAATAATATTTAAAAAACCCACCTATACATTTCTTCATAAATTGGCAGGCTTGGCGGGTACTACTTCGAATAAAAATAGCGTCCAAGTTGCAAGACTATGTCGCTACCCCCTTAAATATACAAGAATTTCCCACTGGCACCTATTGTTTGACAGGTCGTTGGAATGCCTAATTAGGCATTCCAAACAAATGAATTACCAGTGGGTGGGTTTGGTATATCTAAGGGTGGCGACATATGGTGTATTCTATCTACTTTACGTAAAATCATGAATAATGGATTACATTTAAATATTTTATGTCAAACACAATAAAAGTAATATTTAAAAAACCCACCTATACATTTCTTCATAAATTGGCAGGCTTGGCGAGTACTACTTCGAATAAAAATAGCGTCCAAGTTGCAAGACTATGTCGCTACCCCCTTAAATATACAAGAATTTCCCACTGGCACCTATTGTTTGACAGGTCGTTGGAATGCCTAATTGTTTCCCAGCTAGCACATAACGTTGCCAAGCCTTTCGGCGATGTTGCATTAAGGGAACGTAATAACATTACTATACAACGTAAATGCAACGTTCATGAGAAGTTGTTGAGGGAAATCAAAACCTCGCAAAACTTTTATTTGTTATTTACCCAGTTAACCTACCTTTTATGTTAACACAACACACAACGTAATAAAGTAATTTGCGAAAAAAGTATATACAAGAATTACTCTGAACATCACAATCTGATCGGGAACGTTTATGTCAATTGTCACTTGTCAACTTTTCTTGTCATATCTCATGTTTGTTTTTTTTTAACTTGTAAAATTTATTTTATAATTATTATTTAAACATTTGAGTAGAATTGGTAGTGATTCTCTATAAAATAGAAAACTATTTTCTGAACCATTTTCTTCGTTTTAGATTACAGTGCCTGTTGTAAATTTTATCAAAATGTCCGGGAATATTTGGATCATATTTTTGTAGAAGTTTTCTACAGAAGAGCCTGGAGCTCGTTTATAAAATTATAAAAATGTCCGGGAATATCTGAAGCTAGATAGAAGGACTTGGTTTATGAAATTATAAAATGAAGACCTCTTTTTTTTTGGAAGCTCGACAGAAGGACTTTGTTTATAAAATTATAAGCTATAAGCACTTTTTTTTAGAAATTTAACAAAGGTCCGGTTTTTGTGAAATGAAAAGGTTGCAACCCTAATACAAAATGGTTTAACTACAATAAAAACAAATAATGGTAGATAAACATCGGTAAACGAGAAGATTAACATTTAACTAAATGTCCAGTTACATTTTACTTATAAATACTTTTATGAAAGAGATATACAAAACGAAGTTTCCACGTTACTGGCCAATCCAAAGATGTAAGTGGTGGAAGTAATTCCATTTTCCCTAGCTGGCTCTTAAAATTTAATTATTCGGAGAGTGAAGGGATTAATAAAAGTATATCTAACTGTGATTTGATGTAATATCTCTTTTAGCTCATGCACAATTTACCCTGTGGTTTATAATCCCCTACAAATGGTTATTAAAGCTGTTAATGTGTTGATGGTATTAATGATAGGTTACAATTTATCTTATGGTCCCCCTTTTAGTACTAGAAGGTGCACAGGAGAGTTTACATATTTAATTTTTCAAGTTTATCTGCTATAGTTTATATTTGTTTTAGGAATTAATCGAAACGAGCCACTATTTCCAAATCTGGAGAAATACTTGTGGCTGAGAAGTTATAAATCTTACTGTAATCAGACTGGTGATCGTTCAGGATGCAGTAATAACTGATGATGGCTCCTGGGGGCGCCAAAGCCTCAGCAAGGGGCTGAAAGTGAATCGCAGCTATATAAATTGAGGTTCCTATGCATGTCGCTAACATATGTGTTTTAGATAATATTTCAGGTCAACAAAAGACCCACTAAGTTATTAAATAAATAATTATTCATTAGATGATTACAGTAAATGATAAATAAAGGCCTAAAATAAAATAACACTATTGGTATGTGATTTTAGGGAAGCATGGAGAGATCGAACTTATTACAGATGTTATATGCCCTTCTTTTACAAGAAACAAAATCCACAATATGTGATTCCACTTAAACGAAACGTTCCTTGTAAGAATTGAAATGATGGTTTACTTAATGGCTAATTAAATCTGTAAATTCAAAAACTTAAACCCAGGTGGTTCAGAAAGAAGCCATTTTCATTAACCTGTCAGATATGAGAATACAAAAAAAAAACATAATAAAAAGTGGTCAGAGGTCAATCCGTGTCCAAATAAGATGGGTTTTAAACACAATTTAATTGTCCTGGTTGTTTTAATTAATTTAATGTATTTGAAAAAGAAGATAATTGTCAACAGAATGACTTTAACATAACAAAGATAAACAAATCATTGAGATTTTGAGGAAAATCTATCCTAGACAAACTAAATTAATAATTACATATCTCTAATATATTTAAAAAGGGTAAACATTTATATTTTTAATAATATTTTGTTGGAACAACATTTTATTCCTCTTAATGTATTTTAAATCGATTTATATTTTGTATTGGTTTTAGGATTACAACTGAAGTTATTAAGTACTACCTAGAGACGAAGAGGACGAATTAAAGTTTATGACTAAATCTATGTGTTTTATATTCCTAATTGATAGTATTATAATTATTGTTTTTAATTTTTAGGCCTTAGCTACGCAGATGTACCTGAAAACTGTAATTAATATTGTAATATATCGTATTCGATAAATAAATACATATAACCAAGATGTCCTTATCTTTTTATCCTAAACTATAACTAAGGACGTAACAAACTTCTGGGTAATAATATACTTAGTCGAACTGAAAATACATTTTAAAAATATTGTATTTTAGATTTCCTTTGTACCTGAAGACATTCTAGGAATTTTAGAAGCAAAATAAATACTGCAGACTTGTCTAAAGAAGAATATATAACATCTGAAATTTTATAAAAAGTGAATGTACATCTATATTGAAAAAAAAAACATCAGATTCAAGCAAGTGCAAAACAAGAAGAAAATTTGAGAAAAATCACAGACGATGCATACATTAGAATATCTTGCTAAAAAACATGAGTTGTTTTTTTATAAAATCTTCATACTAACTTGGAAATCCATAATTAAGCATAAAATTTGTAAAATTAAAAAAAAAATTCAATACACTAACATTGGAGGTTTCATTTAAAACAACAAAGTAAGACAAAATTATCTAAAAATAAGTGCAACGATTTAAACTTGAGCATATTTTTTTTAATTTCTATATAATTTCCTTCGATAATAGTTAAACAAGTAGGTCAATCTCTTTTTTATTCAATATGTTGTGGAAAAGTAAAATCATTTTATATAAAAATATAATTTATCCTCTTCTAATAAACTGTCATATACTTATGTTACATTATAGTATAAATAAAAATATTTCCAAGCCACATGTAGTTAGAATAAAATAATTTTTGTTCACCTTTGCATAAATAATAAACTAACAAAATAAAAATATACAAATATCTATACAAAAAAAAGTTAAAAGGTTTGATTTTAAAAAGATGATATATCTCTTTGAGTACAGGTAAGCAATCTGGGCACTCAGCTATCTCGTATACCTAGTCATTGTTGCAATCATCTATTATTCACAGATCTAGTTTTTTTAGCATCATATAATTGCCATCTTGAAACGTACCTTATATAAATATACTTTTGTACAATCGTTCACTGTTTAAGCTTCGAGTGAACCTTTGCAATATTGATACCTTATTATCTATTAAGCAAATTTTGTCCAATCGTTCAGTGCTTTATAGGTGGCTTGTGGCTTCTACTATCGCACATGTGTAACTGCGTTTGTCATATACCTACCTCTACTTTTGTAATATTACTTCTTGATTTCAAGAACATTTTAATAATAAATTTATATAAATATTTTGTTTTATTTGAAATTTCCATGTCTCGATTGAGTTTTTACTACACCTCAATTTCAGCCTCTCTGTATTACATTACACAAAGAACAATATAGTGTGTCGATGGATGGACTTAATTATACTTGTAAAAATATTTATTTCAAATTAAAAAAAGTTATTTTTCATAATTTCTTAATGTGAATCGAATTTATTTAACAAGTAAAAGAAATTTTTAAGAATTACTTTTTTAATTTAAAATAAATATTTTCACACAAGTATAGTTAAGTCCATCCGTGGACACACTGTATAATGCTGTAAAACTAATTCACATTATAACATCTATAGAAAGTTTCAGAGCAACTTTCAGGGTAAGTACCTTAAAAGTGCTAGTGTGATGTTTTGCGAACTTCACTTTGTAACCTCTGTGAGATGTGCTATAAAAGTCTTGCCGTTGCGGACATTCGGTGGTTGCAGGGATGTTATTGTTACATTAAAAGTACATCGCATGTGAGCTTAAAGAGCCTAAAATTGCAGCTTATTAACGTAGATGGGATGTTTTTGTGCTACCTGGGTTTCGTATTATTGTGTGACAGGACTTCGGGAGAATTTCTTGTTTTCATTCATATTTCGTCTTGGTCACACTTGAGTTTGAAATTATTTTCCTTTTTTAACTTTTTGTAAGCTATTAACCGGAAATGATACACAAAATTCACTCTAATCTGAAACTAAAACAAATGTAAAATATTTTCAAGATTTCCAGTTTCAATCTGGTTCGTCATAGATTTAACTGCATAAAAGCTTGTGAATTTTAATATATTCCATTGGCAGTAATTATTTACTAAGCGTGATGTCATCTTAAACATATTACATCAAAATTATGGAGTCCATAATAAAAATACCATCACAATGACTCATATCCCAATGACATCCCCCAAATCGGCAATTTCTATCCACATAACTCCAAAATCCCTCGATTGTGTCCTTTCAAAAACCTTAACCACCCTAGTCTCGCTCAATGATTTGACAATTTTAAGGAACACAAAAAAATATTCTGACGTCATAAAAATGTTGATACCCAGAAGTTTCCATATGCAAAAAAGAAATGTGTCCAAATTATTTCCTCCAATCCTCTAGAAAAATGTCTTCCAAAAACGTTTAAATAACTCATGGACTCATATCTACTTAAAAGAATAAGTGAAAATATGCAAAATTTGTCAATCTTTGACTTGTAATATCTGCAGTATATATTAAAATATACACCTTTCCAGAACATAAAATCCATAAATAATTTACATGTCAATTATACCTAAATAATATCTTGTGGTTTCATATTATGGATTGTAACCATATGTGAAATATACATATCTTTATTGACAGATCGAAATTGACATTCGATGCAAGTAAACATGAGGTCCTTTTCCATTCCTGGGTGCTTGGTTTTTAAATGTGTTTTGTAGGTACTACTTTGGATACAAGCATAAGAGCAATAGCTGCATTTGTAAGGCTTCTGTCCAGTATGTCTAAGTGTGTGCCGTCGTAATGAATTGTGATCTGATGTAGTATATGAACATGATGTACATGAAAATGGTTTTTCACCTAAAACAATAAATATAGTAAGAAATGCAGTAAACCTCTGAGTCTGTATAATATAATTAAAGTAACATTAAAATATTCAGATACAATAAATAATATTATTTAAAAAATATATATTTCACATGAAGGCACACCCCACTACTGTACAAGTGATTCCATTCATATCTTGACCTCTGATTACACTATTAATTTTAAAATTAATGTCTGTAAAATTATTTTGTTTTTTAAATTATTGCCGTGCAAGGCGTTTTCAACCAGTCCGGTCCTGTCTCGATATCGAGAGCTAATCTGGAAGTCCGGAAGGAGCAACGAAACTGCATTATTTGGCATCTCTACCAAAATTTATAATTCTCTGCATGCCAGAAATGTTTCCTGTTGAATTTTTCTGAATCTGTCTAGAGCTTTTCACTGTATTAATTTCAATATTTTATATAAAAAAAATTACATTACGGAGTTAGAAATGAAGAAAACAATCAGTGACCGTAAACATGCAGTACAACTACAGGATACTAGTCTGTATATATAGTAACAAGCATTACATATCTCCAGGAGAGTCCTACAAGGCAGTGTCCTAAATCCCCTAATTTTTATAATTTACATAATAATAATAAAACTCTCCCTAATTCACCCCCTTATCAGTGAATTTGAACCCCTGAATGACTTGTGTAGGGGAAGGGACGGCTATTATTTTTTTTTGTGTGTGTCATCGGCTTCAACTGCTAAGGTTATTTCGCCTCGTGTTCTGTGTAGGCTTTGTTACTGTTTCCCGGCGCCACTTTAGGAACAGTACTGTTAATTAGAACCCAACAGTGAATGGTCGAGTGGGGAATCCTACCAAGGCATCAGAATTAATTTTAAATAATTAAATTAAATGAAAAAATTCCGACCAACGGTGGGATTCTATTATTATTATTATTATTATTATTTGCCGTGGCGCTTCGAGGCGACTTAAAGATGATTGATGGTGCCAGTTGACTTGCAGGTGAGGAAAACCTCACCCATCATCGAAATGGTAACGCATGGCGATTTTATAATCTGATATATATCAACAGAAATTGAATTTCTATGTGAAACAAATTTAAACCAGTTCTAAAGTTTATAGTAAATCTTCTAAACGCACCATATGATGACGCTTCATGATGTGACTAGGATCTTCATGAAAAGACGAATTTCACTATAACACTGCGACATATACATACAGAAAATGTACAAAGCCAGTCAAAAACCTTTGAAATATAGTTATATAACATTAATTTAGGAACGGTTAAACATTTTAAGAACAAAATCATCAGGCATTCACTCTTTGATATTCGTTTAGGTTGCTATTTAGGAACTCAAAGATGGAATAAGGTTCTCAATTACACAAAATAGTTATTACTTTTTTTTTTTCATTTGTTTAAATCTGCCAAATTTAATGTCTACAGGCAGATGGTTGTAACATTTATGCATGAATATAACGCTCCTCGTTCGTAACCAAATAGTTTGTGATATGGCAAGTTGTAGTTAATCTTATGCCTTACCCCTCTTCAAAATAATAAGTATTTTTAAACAAAAATGTAGTGCAATTAAATATGTATAATGCAGGAATTGTAAGTATATTTCATAATTTAATTTGTGTTCTATAAGACTCAACAAACCCCATTTTTTTATTATAGGGATAACTCGTTTTTGTATTCAAAATAAAAGCTCTGCCCCTCGGATTTCAACAATAACCGTCCAGCATTTTTCACTCTACTACCCAGACAGCACACCAAATCCTTTGGATATCTACTCAACATCCCAATATCCACTGAATGTCCAGTCCATGGTGGATATCTATTTTATATCCATGAAATGTAATTTATAGACATGAAAATGTCCATAAATAATAGTAATTATATAGCAAATTATTAAAAAATTACGCCATTGTGGCTAATATTCAGATATTTAAAATAAAAATTTTTAAGTTGTATTCAATATCCCATGGACATCCACTAAATATATCAAAGTCTAGGCGCGAACGCAAACCATCGTGGATATCCACTAGATGTTATTTGATTTTGCTTACTAAGTATAGATGGCGATACCACTTTCGCATCTACTCATGCTCGACCCGCCGTAATTGAGTTCGATCGAAATTTGTTTCACAATCAGACTCCATTAGAGACTGGAGTCGAGAATTTCCATTAATTGCTGAAGAGTCCTAATAAGGATGACTTTCTCCTTAGTGGGCAAAAAATATTTTTTATGTCTGCTATTTTCTTTCGACGTTATTCAATAATCATTGGTTACTTATGAACCTCTACTAAAGATAAAATAATTTGCTAAATATCCGAATATCTTTTATATCCTGGGATATAGACGGACATTTGGTTGGATATCGATATTGGATATATTGAATATCCACAAAATATATTCTGTGGATATCTCTGGGATTTTAGATCCACGGAATATTTCTGATATCCTGTGGATATATTGGATATCCACAGAAGATATTCTGTGGATATCTCTGGGATTTGGTGTGTTGTCTGTGTGGTTAAAAAACAAGTCATCTAGTAGGTCTCGGCCAGTTAATATATCATTTAGACAACAAAACATAAAGGAAAAACCAAAAACAAAAGAATTACTTGGTAACACCGCCCATCCAGGACAGTACAACTTACCGATTTTTTCTGTGATTGTGAATCCTCAGATTCCTTATACCATTTACCAGACCACATTTATAAAACATAAAGCTTGCACGATACTATCAATTATACTATATTTAATATTTCATAGATTTCTGTAAATTTGTGCTAAGCAGACAAAAAAAAAACAATAAATTCAGAGATACTCCTCACATATTTGGCTGACCTACACTTAACTTCTTTAATTACAGAAACAAAAGCTTTAAATTAAGGTTCAGAGGTACTTCTTCTCAAATATTTAACTGACCTGTACTTAACTTTTTTATTCACAAAAGCAAAAGCTTTAAACGGAAGTTTAGACTCCTCAGATATTTAACACACCTGTACTTAACTTTGTTATTAAATAAAAAATAATAACAGTAGAGAAGTTCAGAGGTACTCCTCATGGATTAACCTGACCTGTATTTGACTTTCTGGTGACATGAATACAACGTTAATTTCAGAGGTACTCCTCAGGAATTAACGTGACCTGTACTTGATTTTCTGGTAACATGAAAACAACATTAAGTTCAGAGGTACTCCTCAGGGATTAACCTGACCTATACCTAACTTTCCGAATGGTAGAAATAACAGTTAATTGTAATTTGGAAAGAGTCTCGTCCATTCTGATAAATTTGGAACTTCAACAGTTAATAAATTAATTATTGTTACAACATACCTTTCAACTTGCCCAGTAGCGCCCCTGCTATAATTTAATGACGCCTAATATTTATATTTACGAATATCGGTAAAATTTGTTCCACGGTAAATTATAATACGTGCCGGCGCGGCGTACCAAACATCGTTATATAATTCTCTAATGTTTCAGTCATTTCTGCTCTGGTTAACGTTTTCTTTAAAGGATATAGAATTACATATTTCTTAGAAGCATTGACCGTAAATAAAGCGTGTTTAAAACAATCTGTGGTTATTTCTTATTTTAAACTACGGATCAACACAATCAATACGAATATTTATTTTTAAGTAAGTTCAGATATGATTTATCAAACATTTTCTCTTCTCGTTGCCGACAAACGACACGTGTGATAATTAATGACTTGGTCACTAGAGAGCTTAATTTTTAACTCAGTGGTATTTATTGTTGAATAGTTATTTCCAAACTTAAACAAATTTAACAATAAATGTTGTTTTTTTGCGTTTTGTTTTTCTAAGCTTCTCTCAGTCGGTTACTGAGATGATGATTAATGAAGAAAACTTTTTTTTTTTTCATTGAATTTCTACCAACATTCAAAATTAAACGACTGCAAATAAAGACACTATCTGTCCAAAATAGCTTAGTAGACCACTGCTAAATTGTCCACATCATAAGACAAATTTTGGAAACTATACCATTGCATTCAATTCTAAATGGTATTGTACTATTTTTAAAAGTTACATTGCGTACACCTTTTAACGTTATCAGTGCTCTAAATTACAATTGGAAGTTTTTGCCATTCTCTCCGGTATCTATCAGACAGTTGAATTATAAATTTATTCCAAAAATAACTATCAAAATCAAAAAATGATATAATTTATTCTAGAGTTAGATGGTTGGTAAGTTTATTTTTAAAACAATAAGCTCCATAGTGGCAATTTTTTTTTTAAACACGAAAATAACATTTCTATCGGCTACATACAATTATTTGCCTCTACAGAAGACGGTGTTTTAAATGAATACCACTAATAACAATCTCAAACAATTATTAGTCAACTGATAAATTTAACGAATTAATAAAAAAATGACATTCGCCAATAACAATCTTAACAATCAAACAACTCATAAATTTAACGAATTAAATAATCTTGGAAATACAGGAATAGTCAACCCACAGGTACTTCCGTGGTACTTTTAGTGAGCAAGTCCTACTTCTGATGTTGGATTTAATTAATTATTAAGTCAAATAATTATTTAGTTACCAAGTGATTACAGATAGAACACATTGCTAAGAGCATTATTCATACTAGACACTCAAATCGTTCTGCCTGGAAAAGTGCTGGCGGTACTTTGGCTACCGCAACAGTTCCCGCACTCCCCGGTCTTGGCTGCCGATGTTCTCTACATTATACTACAATTAGTAATGTAACCTACCGCACCCAGGTACCTTAATAATTTATTAATTCCATTTATTAAATACAATATTGCATTCTTATTAAATTCAAAATGCTTCATTTAACGAAAAATCTCCCAGATAATTAAATCTTATTTAAGACACCTAATAAATAATAGCTATAACCACGTCCGTAAAGATCCAAATTTAGTGCACGTGGCTGAGTTCCTAGAGTAAGAAAACACCATAAAACTTATTTCTTTCACGAAGTCATTATCATTAAAACACTTAACTCGCTTATCTTGCTAGTTTCGATGTTAAGACCGATTTCGACAATATTTCGATACACAAAGCTTTCAAGGCAAGTAATAAATAAGCCACCCCTTGCACCCACAGTATTTCTATGAGAACTAAAGACAGAGATGTCACAAAGCCATTAAAATTTTAGTATAAGAAGTCAGACCCAAATGAGCTCAGATTCATTCATTTTAATTATTTGACGCCCGTATGCACCGTATACATTTAATCGGGATTACCAACTTGATCTGGATTATATCGTATTTTTGGTATGCACCGCTTGCGACTACCGGTTTTGATCGAGATTTACTCGATCTGTCATTCTGGCTAGTTTAATCGTGATAATATAACCTCAAAACCAAAAAGTGACATGGTTATTTGTTAGCTATTTGCTATTTTGATTATAGATTTTTTTGCAAATTATTTTTGTTATTTTAATATGGAAATCGAAGATGAATTATTTTTGGAAGATGATGATGATATTTTAGATATTATAAATTTTGGATTTCCCAGGAGGAATTTAGAAAGAACAAATTATTTTGATGACATGGACAACATGTCATTCTTTAGAAGATTCCGTTTAACGAAACCCACAGTTTTAAATTTATTACAACACATTGAAGAAGAACTAGAGTTTAATAATGATTTGTAAGTTACTAATTAGAAGTTTCGAATAATAACATTATAGGATTTTTTTTAGGAATAATAGTGTTTCCCCTATTAATCAGTTGTTAACAGCTTTGAGGATATACTCCTGTGGTAGTCACCAAAATGTTATTGGAGATTTCATGGGGATTCACCAAACAACTGTTTCAAGAATCCTAAAAAGAGTAACCAATGCTATTGCTCGATTAAGGCCAAGATTCATAAGAATGCCCGAACAACATGAAGCTGTTCATATACCGAACATGTTTTATAGAATTGCAAGATTTCCGAAACTAATTGGATGTGTAGATGGAACACACATTAAAATTCAATCACCTGGTAGGTATATAATATATAATGTGGTGAATAGAACATAATTTTTGAACTATTTTAGGTGCAGAAGATGCAGAAATTTTTCGAAATCGCAAAGGTTTTTTTTTCCATAAATATACAACTAATTTGTGATCCAAACTTGAAAATTAGAGATGTTGTTGCTAGGTGGCCGGGAACAGCTCATGATATGACTATATTTAATAATTCTAGAATCAGAGCCAGGCTGGAAAATGAGGAATTTGCAGATTGTGCATTGTTGGGTAAAATAATATAGAAATATACACATTTGTAATGTTTTGTTACAGAAAATAGGTATAAATATTTTTTAGGTGATAGTGGATACAGCAATAAAAATTATTTATTAACCCCAGTTGATAATCCTGTTACAAGAGAACAACAACTCTATAATGAATCTCACATTAGGACAAGAAATTGTATCGAGAGACAAATTGGTGTTTATAAAAGACGCTTTCCAATTTTAGCATATGGCTCAAGATATAATGTACTGACTACTTGTAATATAATCATAGCAACAGCAGTGTTGCATAATATAGCCATAGATAATAACGAACAAGTCCCTCCTCCTCCAGAAAACTTAAATGCCGAGGAACTAGACTATTTAATTGTGCAAGGAAATATTAATAATGCAATTAATAATAGAGACCCAGGAAGAATAAATGAAAGAAATATTTTTGATTTGAGACAACATTTTATTAACAATCATTTTAGACATTTGTGAAAAACTTTTGGATTTTTTATCTTAATTTTAAGTTATTTTTGTTGCACATACCTAAACATTAACATTTTTTCTTTATTAAACCATTAAATATCAATTTGTAATAAAAATAGTTTTATTTGTAATAAACAATGATAAAATTTATTTTTTAAACGAGAAAAAAACCAAACTTGATAGATTTTCAACAAAATTTTATAAAAAAAAATGTATGGGAAAATAATTTCCAAGTAAAACTTCTTCTTTAAGTGTTCACATGTGAAAATCTACAAAGTTTGGTTTTTCTCATTAAAACAATATGGATTTTCATCAAGTAAAAGTTGAAACGATAAAGAATTTGCATTTTAAATATGTTACAAACTGCAATTCAAATCTCACAGAGAAGACCGTTTGGAAGCAAGTTCTAACTTGAGAAGTTCTATTTTCATTTTTTTTTCCTCCTTTTCCAAATTTACAACAATAAGTTTTTGTTTGTTTTCCTCTCTCGCAAAATGATTTTGTTCAGTAATTTGCTCAATTTGTTTCTCAGCTAAAACAAGTCTTCTATCCAGTAACCTATTGTATTTATCAGATACATCTGAAGATGTAAGTGTTTTAATTTTTGTTGTAGGTCTTCTCCTGCTACAGTTAATACTAGAACTGGGTGTTGTTAATTCAGAACTAGTAGAGGTGTTAAGAGTTTTTGGTGGACATCTCTGGTACTGACTTGTTGCATTGGTCTCTTTATTTATACCATCCTCCAATGTTATTTCCGTATTAGGCTGAAAATGATAATGAAATATAAAATACAATAAACAGATTAAATTATATTTTAACTTACTTGTTTTGCTAAAGGTACTGGAGAAAATTCGAATTCTGTTTCTTTCCTTTTCCTTTTTTCTGATTGGGATTCATTCCAAGCAGCTGCAGCTTCCTCCCATCTTTTATTTTTTTCCAAAAGTGAACATGATTTAGACGTTTTTGCAGCAGGGGATAATTCGACTTCTCTCGAATATAATTCTTCAGAAGTTGCACTATCAGAGTCAAAAGGCACATCAAAACCTTTAACTGTTTTCTCGTTCACAATTTGCAATAAAACCTCCTCATTGGCGTCCAATTTAACCACTTGTGAAGTCCCACCACCAGTCAAATATGTTTCCTTTTTATTATTGGCCATTTTTCTTCTCAGTTCCTTCTTTTTGTTCTCATATAGACGTTTTAACTGATTCGAACTTCTGAAGCAAGCAATCTGCGTGTTATTATTAAATTCCACTTCAATTTGGTCCCACACATGGTTTTTTTCCTGTATGCTAACTTTGTTAGTTTTTTTGTCCTCCAGAATGTGACTATACTTAGCAACTAAATTAATAAGAAAGTCTTTTTCATTAGGTGTGAAATTAGGAACTCTTTTTGAACTATCAGTATCCATAATCACAATGATAAAAATAATAAAATTAACAAATTTATAATATGAATCAGGATGGTTTGTATTTTAAATGCGTTATCGTTAACAATATCGACCGTATTTTAGAAGGAGTAGGTGGTTATTTTCTACTTCTTTTTTAAATATAACATTGTTGCCAAATGTGTACTAAGGATTACTAAATCCACCTACCGTGCATACCAAAATACTTCTCAACAGCTAATCCAGATTTATAAATCGAGATCAAATGTTAAAACGGTGCATACAGGCGTGAGGTGCATTCATTCATTTTTAATTATTTGATGTGCATGCATTCAATTTTATTATTTGATGTGCAAGCATTCATTTATTATTTGTAGCCAGTTATATTTCAAGTTCAGTAGTCAGTACCTTTCCTAAACGACGTCTATCCTACAATACCTCCTATCCCCGATGGTGTCAACGTCTCGACGCCCAGCGTCCTGCCGTCCTACTCCCTACGTCTCGAACGCTGTCACATTCCTCACCATCTAAGTATTTCCTACCATACACTCATTTCAACGCTCAACGTCCCACGTCTTATTTCCGACGCTTGCCGTCCCCAAATATTTCCTTCATAATATCACGTCCCGCACCACCTACATAATTCTACCGTATATCTGTTCCAATACAGTACCGTATTAAATACCTTCCCTTCCACTACGACACTAGACGCCTCGACGCTAGGCGCTTCGACGCTTAACGCTGCGACGTACCTAAATCGACGCCGTCACAACGCTAGAGGAAATTAGTACATAATCTAATGTCTGTATTTTTAATGGTGAGTCAAGTGTGGCGGCCCTCCCCCTACCCCTCTTTAGTTTGATTTTGTTAGTTGAATATAAAAGTTTAAATATGAATTTGTATGTTTTATTTATCAATTTGCACCAAACTTTGCATCGAATCCTGGTTTACCTTAATTAACATTATCACAACGTGGGTACATAAAATATCAATTAATTAACTAGATGATCACTTTTACTACTAGAGGAAAAAGGCCAAATACAGTAAGTATAGAATTTAAAATAAAATAAACTTGTAAGGTAAATAATAACTTTTTAAAGAAAACAAAACAACAAACAAAATCAAACTAAAGAGGGGTAGGGGGAGGGCTGTCACAGTAATCACACAAAAATTTGTTTACCTGCTAACATATACGTCTATCTTTTGCTCTTTTATATATCTGTATATACATATTAACTAAATTTTGAGCACCAAACACTATTAATCCACTAATTAAGTAAATTAATTTTTAATGGATGATGAGATGAATTTAAATATACTACCTTTACTCCTTTACTCAATATGAGTGAATCAAACTTTTCGTCAAATTCATAGTTTTCAAAACAATTTTCGAGCATTAGCATCCAAGCTGCAAAACTGGCATTGGAAAATAAATCTTTGAAATATAAGCATGTTTGAAAAATAAATTACAGCGGTACTTCCCCGAGCTGACAGAAGAAGACTGGGAGTGGATGTTCAACACTTCTTCATATTAAAACAAAGAAACAGAGGAACAAATACTCAATGACTAATTTTGAAGATGGTTATCCAAATGCAAGCACAAGTACTTACTGCATTAAATATTAATGAATTCTATAATTAGTTTATTAAATATTATGTTGGAGTTATATTCTGAAAAATCTGTTTATTGTGTTTTCTTTATCCTATTGAAAATGTCTTTCTAGACAAACACAGTGTATAACAATAGAGGTTATAGGAGTTCATAAACATTTTATTTCTATTATATTTAAGATTGTATTCAATTAAACACTAAATAAACTTCAAACTACTTTTTTACAACTTGCAAACAATATACTGACTCATACTTTCATCAATAGAGAGGCAGCCTGAATTTGTTTAAACTTAGAACCTTACTTACACAGTAAGATTTTTTCCTTTGTTGTGGGCTTTGAACTATTTATAAGTGTTAGGGCAGGCATAATAAAATCAATGCATTTTCTTTTGTTTGTTTGTTTGTTGCTTATTATTTGTTTCTCGTTTTTTTTTAATTTATTGTTGTAACGATGTTCCAGCGAAAACCGCTAATGATATGCCCAACAAGTTGAGTTTTTACAGAGACCTGGTGGATATGCCAACCGAAAAGCCCAACACGGCAATCTAGCGAGGTATTGACTCAAGAGGCTTCCTGATCCATCGGCAAGGTATTGACTTGTCCATAATCCTTCCCCCGTTCTTCAGGGTATTGACCTGTCAGACACAACCCTAACCGATGCGAAAGGTACTGACTTTCGTACCCTCTTGTACCTCCCGTCCCTAAGGTACTGACTTAGGGATACTTCGTCCCGTTCAAGGTACTGACTTGAACGGGCGTCCAGAAATCCGACTATCGCGTATACCAGACCTGACCTTGCACCCATCGACCCCTCGACCGTTTCATCCTAGCACGTTGGTTTAGGACGAGGCATCCGTCCAGTTGAGGACCGCCGAAATATAGTGAGCTCCACCCGAAGATTTATTTAGGGCTAGGGGTTAGGGGGCGTCCATTAATTACGTGAGGTGTTCAAGGGGGGGAGGGGATAAAACTAAATCTTTCTTAATCTCACTTGGGGGGGAGGGGGGGTTTTCGTAAATCTCACGTAATTTTTTTCTAGTAGAAAACGGTATAAAATTGCGTGAAAGTAAAGTTAAATTATAGTATTTCTAGAATAAAATATGGAAAAATCTTATAATTATGTTTATTTATTTTTTATTAATTTCCATTTAAGTATTTATCATTTAATTTTATTAATGTGATTTTAAATAATTGCAACACTCTCAAACACTAGTCTTTGCTAGTCTTAAATAAAAGTAATGGAACATATTGTGTTTTTGTTTTTTTTTTTTAATAATCCAACACATTTACAGGGAAGGGGGGGAGGGAGTTAAGGAAAATCTTACCAAATCTCGCCAGGGGGGAGGGGGAGTCAAAAAATCCTCAAAAATACCTCACGTAATTAATGGACGCCCCCTTATACATTTTGTAAAAGGTATCTATATATATAAAATTGTTTGTCCTGACTGACTGACTGACTGACTGACTGACTGACTGACTGACTGACTGACTGACTGACTGACTGACTGACTGACTGACTGACTGACTGACTGACTGACTGACTGACTGACTGACTGACCTATCAACCTACAGCCAAAACTACTGAGCCTAGAAAGCTGAAATTTGGAACAGGTTTATTTTATAACGTAAGCATCCGCTAAGAAAGGATTTTTCAAAATTTTAACTTTAAAGGGGGGAAATTGGAGGAAGGAGCTTTTAATGAAACTCTTTGTTCTCTAAAATGAGAAACATGAAAAATTAAATTACAGCTACTAAGATAAATAAATAATGACGTGTTTCAAGATTTTCGATTTTCACATTTTAAGGGGGGAAAACGGGGGGTGAAAGTTTGTATGGGACTATTGATTTTTTTTGTTCCCTTTGAAGTTAGAAACATGAAAATTGAAATTTCAGCTACTGACTACAAATTATTAATGACGTATTTCAGGGTTTTTGGATTTTCACATTTTAAGGGGGGGAAATGAGGGGTGAAAATTTATTTGGGAGTATCTATGTTTTTGGTTCTCTTTAAAGTTAGAAACATGAAAATTGGAATTGCAGCTAATGAATACAAATTAATAATGACGTGTTTTAGGGTTTTGGATTTTCAAATTTTAAGGTGGGGAAATGGAGGTGAAAGTTTATTTGGAGATATCGATTTTTTTAAAGGTAGGAACTTGAAAATTGGAATTGTTGGTTCTCATCATAAATAAATAATGAAGTGTTTCAGGATTTTTGCATTTTAACATTTTAAGGGGGGAAAGGGGGGGGGGGAAATTTGTTTAATAGTATGTATATATTTTTTTGTTATTTAAAGTTTGAAACATAAAAATTTGAATTACAGCTACTGATTAAAAATCAAAAATGATTCATGGTTTTTGGATTTTCACATTTTAAGGGGGGGTAACGGGAGTAAAAATTTGTATAGAAGTATAAATTTTTTGAACGTTGGAACTTAAAAATTATAATTGTAGCATAAATAAATAATGACGTGCTCTGTGGTTAGATTTTTGTATGGTATAGTATTATAAAAATAAACTAACATTAAAAAAAAATTATTAAAAATTAATAATTAAAAATTAATAAAAAATAATAAAAAATTAATAAAAATTAATAAAAATTAATAAAAATTAATAAAAATTAATAAAAATTAATAAAAATTAATAAAAATTAATAAAAATTAATAAAAATTAATAAAAATTAATAAAAATTAATAAAAATTAATAAAAATTAATAAAAATTAATAAAAATTAATAAAAATTAATAAAAATTAATAAAAATTAATAAAAATTAATAAAAATTAATAAAAATTAATAAAAATTAATAAAAATTAATAAAAATTAATAAAAATTAATAAAAATTAATAAAAATTAATAAAAATTAATAAAAATTAATAAAAATTAATAAAAATTAATAAAAATTAATAAAAATTAATAAAAATTAATAAAAATTAATAAAAATTAATAAAAATTAATAAAAATAAAAATTATTTAAAATAAATAAGAATAAATAAAAATTAATAAAAATCATTAAAAATTAATAAAAATAAATAAAAATGAATAAAAATAAATAAAAATAAAGAAAAATGAACAAAAATTATTAAAAATTAATAAAAAATAATAAAAATTAATAAAAATTAATAAAAATTATTAAAAATTAATAAAAATTAATAAAAATTATTAAATATTAATAAAAATTAAAAAAAATTAATAAAAATAATTAAAAATTATTAAAAAAGAATGAAAATGAATAAAAGTGAATAAAAATGAATAAAAATGAATAAAAATGAATAAAAATGAATAAAAATGAATAAAAATGAATAAAAATGAATAAAAATGAATAAAAATGAATAAAAATGAATAAAAATGAATAAAAATGAATAAAAATGAATAAAAATGAATAAAAATGAATAAAAATGAATAAAAATGAATAAAAATGAATAAAAATGAATAAAAATGAATAAAAATGAATAAAAATGAATAAAAATGAATAAAAATGAATAAAAATGAATAAAAATGAATAAAAATGAATAAAAATGAATATAAATGAATAAAAATGAATAAAAATGAATGAAAATGAATAAAAATGAATAAAAATGAATAAAAATGAATAAAAATGAATAAAAATGAATAAAAATGAATAAAAATGAATAAAAATGAATAAAAATTAGTAAAAATAATTAAAAATTAATAAATACAACAAAAATGAACAAAAATAAATGAAAATCAATAAAACTAATAAAAATTAATAAAAAAGGAAGTCATATATTTTTTTATATTAATAACAGCAATAGCTAGTTCTATATATAGTATTTTAAGAATAAACCTTTATTTTACATTCGAATCCTGTCTCTGACTGCACAACCCTACCTAATGAAACGTAACTACCCTTTAAGTTTATTTTATATTTTATGAAGAATTTGATTAACTATCGATTATTGCCTATTCCATATTGTATCCATTTTTATCAACCGACTTCAAAAATGGAGGAGGTTCTCAATTCGTCGGAACATTTTTTTTAATGTATGTTTAACGATTATTCTTTACTACGTTGTCCGATTTCTATGATTCTTTGTTTTTTAGAAATAGAACACCTCAGGGTGGTACCGTATTAATTTGGTCAAAATCTAATAATGAGGTCCATAAGAAAATCATCACTCTTAATTTTTTTAAGTATTTTCAGCAATAATTCTTTACCACATAGTCTGATTTCTATAATTATTTTTTTGTTAGAAAGGGATACCTCAGGGGTACTTCCATATACAATTGGTAAGGATCTGATGATCTTTGAGAAAATAAAAAATTTCAATTTTTAAGAGCATCTGCATGATTTTGAAGTCGGTTTTTAAAAATTACTTTTATAACTTGTATATTGATTGTATGTGATGCCATTTACTTTTATTTTATGTGTACTTGTAAATAGAGCTATTCTATTTATCTATTTAACAAATACTAAAACTGTATATGTCAAATTCAATCACAGAATGGTTTGTTTTTGTTAAATTAAATCACACTAATATAGCAAAATAATATTAAAGCCCTAGAAGCAATATTTTAATTGTGAATGAAAAAATAATTATATTATTGTCATAGTTACCAGTATGCTGCCTAATGTGCATCTTTAAAGAACTTCTAGATGAACCCTTGTATCCACAAAAATTGCACAAAAACGGCCTTAGTTTTTTATGAACATAATCCATATGTATCCTTAATTGTCTCCGGTTTGAAAAACTTTTGGTACACTCTTCACAAACATGCACCAATTTTTCAGACTTATCTTTGTGAACCAATTTGTGATTTCTTAGTTGCTTGTTATTTTTAAATGCTTTATTGCATTTGTCACAAGAGAAGTTTTTAGCATCACTATGAATAAACTTATGAATGTTATTAAGTTTGGCAAGACTATAGGTTTTATAATCACATTTATCACAAGAATACAAGCCTGTATCAATTTTATGTATCCGCCAAATATGTGAACTCAGTGGTCTCCATGAAAAAAATTTTTCTCCACATTCACAACAATGAAAACCAATGTCTGAATGACAAGACAGATGATAAGTCAGCAATTCCGGATCTTGAAATTTCACTTTGCAACAAGGATGAGGACATTTATTATTGTTTTGTGTATCTAAATTAGTAACTGCAGTAGATTCAGGTAGTTTTACTAAACTTTCAAAAAACGTTTTTGAGTTATATTGAGGATTAATTTGAGTTGGAGGAAATTTGTTTATGTCTTGTTTAATTAAATTATTTACTGTGTCAGAAAAATGATCATTATTCAATGAATTATCTTCTTGTATAGGTTTTTTTATTTGTAATTTTTGCCTATTTTCCTTCTTTTTATTTTTGTTGGAGTAATAAACAACAGCCTGAATAATAGACGTTAAATCAGAATTCCCCACACCATGATCATGTATAAGATGAGATCTAAGAGACATCCGATGGTAAAAAATATTTGGACAAGCTGGACATTTAAGCTGTGGTAATTTTACTACCGTTTTATTTTGATGTGCATTTTCTAAATGTTCAGTAATTTTTAAATCTTTGGTACATAAAAATGGACATAAATTACAGACAAAATACAACATATCCTCATAGTTTTCTTTCTTTTTTGTTTTTAATTCATCTTTTGGCTTTTCAACAAATGTTTTAGGTTTTTCTGGTTTCGTTTCTCCATTGTCTTTTAATATGATGTAATTATTTGATAACGTAAATGGATTTTCCACTGCTGGTATTTTAAATTCAGTTTGAGGCAAAATAATTAGGTCCATGTTTTGGGTTCCATTGTCAGAACCTGTTGGATCTAAATGTTGTAATATAGAAGATACCTGAGTACTTCCTATAACTGGGAGACATTCCTAAAAATAAATTTAAAAATTTTTATTTACAAGTAAATAATCCTGTTGACAATTGTACATAGAATACTGATTGCTGATAAATTAGAAAATGAACTGGAGAACCTAGTGGGGCAGGTAGGAATAATTTCTGAATTGTCCCACTAAGTTCTTTAGTTTTTTAGAGTTGGTGAAATAAGTTTGAATAACAAAAGTTCAAATTAGAAAATTAGCTACTTCAAAAATACAAAAGTTTGAATGACCAAACTTCGAAACTAAAAGTTTGAAATTGAAGCAACCCAAGTTGCTACAGGTTAGGTAAAATAAGTGTTTTTTTTTAAATTAGAATACTAGGAATATATTTATATTTTTTTTAATACGTTTTACATTTAGATTCAACCATCCAAGTTCATGTGTGAGATAATACATATCAGATACTTTGCTATCTCAGCTCATGTATGTTCAATTTTTTAGTGTTAAGATTATTATTTTTAAGTTTAGTTTGAAAACACATAGCAACAATATACAGAGTTGTTCTATTTATGAAATCAAAACATTGAGTGCCTTGGAAAATAAACAAAGTAGATATAGTCTCTATACTGATTTCTCCAAGGTGTTTAATAGGGAACTGTTTATATTATGTTTATATTTTTGTTAGATAGATATTTATATGTATTTCACATTCTTTTTTATTGCTGATAACTTTAATTATGTAAAAAACTAAGTTTTTAAATATATATTTTTTGTAATGGGGTCTTCCTGTAAAATAATGTTAAAGTGAATAATTGGATCGATCATCTATTACATTAAACTGGTCAACTGTTTCTGTTTCTCAAGCCAGTCAGTTCAATGTATTATAAAACGCATAATATTCTAAAATTAATTTTCCACAAATCTGTTTTCAGAAAGGGCATTTATGGATGAAAAAAGAAATATATCCTAAAGTAAAAAATAATACCAAAAACTTTAACTATGCTATATGTCAAGATTATTCTATGTTTTACAAATAAAATTATATACACCAGTGGTTCTAACTGTGTAAAACAAAATTTTGCTTCATTCTTATTTTGTAAATAAGAATTTCTTTAAATATTAAAGAATCCTAAGTAGTTGACAGTGCTCCAAAAGTAGACACCTCAATTTTATACTACCACAAACAAGAAAAATCTGTAAATCTAAAACAAAATATATCACTCGGCATCATTGTTAGTACCTACCAGTGGCCCATTGAGTGTTGCATATCCCAGTCTTATTTTGTTAATGACACAGAGAGGTAACATTGAAAGTGAGTGCATCAGGTGCCATTTTGTGCAAAGTTGTTGTGTGACTTAGTAAGAAGTTATACCAAAAAAATTTTTTTAAAAATATTCATTACTTTTAAATTATGACTACTAGTAATAGCAATCAATGGTTAACAGAATATATTTGTTAAGATAGTTAGGACATGTTTGTAACAGGATAAAACCGGCTTGTCGACTTCTGGAACAGAAAAAAGATCAGTTCTAGTAGTCGATAGGCATGTCGACTTAAGGAAATTTAAATAATATTAAATGGGTTGGTAGGTATGTCAAATATTTTATGACATTCTACTTACTACTTGTTTAAAACGAATATTTCAAGTGGATCCAAAGCCCGACATGGCATGTCGACTTTTGGAGAAAGGCATGTCGAGCATTGGAACTATATGATCTGCTGATTTATTTGTTTATTCTTATTTACAGATGTAACTTAAAAAGATTTTAAATTACCCTGAAGCAAATATGTTAGCTGCTATAGAAGATGTGAATAGAGGGATGTCATACAATGCTGCAGCAAAAAAAAACGGGGTTCCAAGAATAACGCTAATGGGCAAGCATAAAGGGCAAGTTCCAATGTGTAGAAAAATGGGACCATCAAGCAAATTTTCTACTGATCATGAATTGATTCATGTTAATTAGGTTAAATCTCTAGCTCTTGCAGGTTTCCCTTTGACAAAGGAAACCTTCATGGAAAGTGTTTCTATGACCTTTAATGGAAATACCAAATCCGGAAAAAAATGGTTAAGCTATTTTTTAAAACGCCACCATTTCGAACTGGTCAAAATTTAACTTCTCAAAGAAGAGCTGTTACACAAGAGAATATCAATCAATGGTTTGAGGAAATTGCGAGATATTTAAAAGAGAAGAAAATAGAAAATTTCATAAAAAATCCAAATTGTGTGTTTAACTGCGATGAAACAGCATTCTTTTTAAATCCAAAACCCGGCAAAGTTCTGGCTCCCAAAGGATGTAAAACTGTTTATAATACTGCTGGTAATGATGAAAAATTCAATACAACAACTTTAATTACAGCCAATGCAAATGGAAAACTTACACCTTCTCTAGTAGTCTACAGGTACACCAGGATACCACAAGGTATAGCTGAAAACTTTCCTACTGACTGGGCAATAGGAAAGTCTAAAAAAGGGTGGATGACACAAGAGCTATTCTTTGAATACATTGCTAATATTTTCGTACTCTGTCTTGAAAAGGAAGGTATTCCAAGACCAGTTGGGATGTTCTTATTAATTAATAGCATTTTATCCAAATGCTACACACATTATGCAGCCTATGGATGTATCTGTATTTCATGTCTTAAAAACGATTTGGAGACAGAAAGTTGCAGATTGGAAAATTCAACATAATGGAGAGCCTCCTAATAAGAATAATTTTGCAACAGTATTAAAAGAAGTTCTTCCTTATATTACAGATTTAACAATAAAAAACGGATTTAAAAAATGTGGCTTAGTTCCTTGGGATCCAAAGACAGTTAAGGTTAAAGGAGAGCCAAGTGCAGAAACAAAAACTTTAAATATAAGAATAACTGCAGAGGACAAACTATTTTTTACAATATTAGAACGTGAAATCGGCATGGATAAAATAACATCTTTTATGGACTGTTAAAATGAATGGAAAGGACCTACTGAAAACACATCTTTATTTAATTTATGGAAATTGAGGCATGACCACCAACCTCAAAATACTGAAGAAAAGGTAACATTACTATTATACACATAGGAACTACTAGAACTAAATATAATTTTTTCAGTAATCTAATGAAGAGCTGGCATCCATACAAGAACTGGAGTTCTTAGATGTAGTGTCTCAAGACACAAACATTTCTCCTGCTGGACCAATAATTATAGAAGCATCAACTCCAGAGTCAGGAGCAGTACCAGAGACTCCGTTAAACAATGTGACAAACATTACTGCACCTTCTTGTTCTACTAGCACTGACTGATCTGTCTCAAAACTACCCCTTTAGTGAAGGGATTTACTCATCATAAAGAAAACATTCCTTACCCTTTTAAAAGAGTTTTGTTTTGGAAGGAAGATGGCCCAATTGAAGTTAAGAAAAAAAGAAAAGAAAAATTACCAGCCATTGCTACTTCTCCACAAATTGAATATTTTAATAAAAAGTTGAATACCAAAAAGAAGGTGGAAAGACAAAAGGAAGAACGGAAATTAGCTAGAGAAGAGAAAAAAGGAATATGGAACAAAAAAAGGCAGAATCTAAGCAAAATACCAAAAAGCCTACAACTTCCAAGAAAATATGTCTTCTTCAAGTTCTTCAAATGATTCTTCTACTCGGTTTGCCAATAACATGAGTTATAGTGAATTAAAGGAAGCCGATTATATTCTTACCCAATTTAAGGATGGCAAACGAAATTCGTCGGAGTTTAGATTTGTGTGTGTTGTTCAAACATTAATTTCATCTGAAAATATTGTTGTTATGGGTTGTAAATGCATTGATAACACTCACAAAGAATTTATAGCAGTTAAAAAGGACATCATCGAAATAAATATTTTTGTCAAGTGTTAAAAAATTGGAGCAGCCTGAATTAGTGTTGAAGGGTGAAAGGGTTAGCTATAGTTTAAGGAATCCATTCTTGTGACTTCTTGATTAATGAATAAATTAATTAATCCGAAATTGTTTGTTTTATTAATCTCACTAAGTAGAATGTCAACTACTGGAGCAAATTATGTCAACTACACTCATTGCGTTCGGTCTGCCAAGTTCCTTTAACACTTTTAACTCCAAACGACCCTTTTAGCGTTAGGTTTAGTCCGATTAGTGACAGTTTAACACGCTTAAATGTCATTTAAAATTTGTCCCGCTCCAGCCCCTGACTGACCGAACTCGCCTTAGAACTAGCTAATCTGCACCTGTCAATATTTGGAGCAAATGCATGAAGTAAAAAAAAATTACCAAAAAGAAAATTAAAACACTCTATCATTTTAATATGAATGTTTACCTAGACCACACTTAAGGTGTTCTATCTGAAGTTAATAACAAAATATAGAGGCAAATTTATGAAATTAATTTAAAAATTTACCATTATATTTTTCTTAATGTGTTGACTACTGGTATCTTTACCTTATAATAATAATAATAATCTTTATTTGAAAGTAGAATAAAACAAATATACAAGAATTAAATTTACATGAATAAAATAGAAGCTATGAAAAAAAAAGAAAATACAACAAAAAAAATACAAATATAGTTGAAATCAATAAGTATAATTAATAATGGATTTTATTTGTTGCAATAGTGTCACACTCGACACTGTATTCGAATGGTCAAACTTGTCAAAAGTATATACTACACTCAAGTATGTGTTAAATACTTGAAGCTACACTGAACAAATCAAATGCGATTATTGCAGAAAACTTACTCATATAGTGCATCAAATAAAATCTACTTATTCATTAAATTGATTGGCAAATTGTTATAATCAATAAAGCACTTAAAAGTTAATATTTTTGTATTGAATGCCTTAATTTGGGTGTTAACATATTTGATAACTAAAAATTAAAATAGGAAGGTAGAAGATTATGAACGATTTTATAGATATAGCACATTGCCAAATTTATGTCTTTGTTCTACTGTAATGTCTCCAGCATTAAGGATATTGGAGTAAGCCTGTTACATCTTAAAATAGTTTTCATTGCCCGATTTTTAAGCTTTTGTAGAGATTTCAGTTTAAGTCAAATACGCAAAGTAAGGTAGGGCAATTTGAATATAAATGCAAAATTATGTAGTTATGATTCAATGATGTGTAATTATTTCCCCAAATAAATTAGTTTTATTTAAAAATTGGGTAAATATCTAGTTCGAGGCTGAAGGACCTCAGTCAATGGCCTTTTGTAACTTTTAAGTTTCAATAAAGCACTTTTATTATTATTATTATTATTATTATTATTATTATCTAGTTCGAGCTCTTTTCGATTACGGAAAATTTTCTTACGGAATACCACACGTGCCTAAATTATTGTCTGGAAATTTTTACTCACTCAAAATATTCATGAGTACCATAGTACCCTAAAACTTTCGGAAATAGGAAATAATTTAGGCACTAGTGGTATTATAAATGAAAGTTTTTGTTATAATTTGAAAAAAAAAAAACATTTTATTTACATCACTAACTCTAATACTTCTGAACCCCTACAGACAGGCTTTGGTACTGTTTCCTAGCCTCACTTAAGGAACATCACTGTAAATTAGAACCCAACAGTGAATGGTCGGAGTGGGGAATTCTACCTATGCATCAGAATTATTTTCAAATAAATAAAAAAAGCCTGGCAAAGGGTGAGATTTGAACCGTGAACCCTTTGATTCGCAGTAGATACTCTAACCAATTATTCACCCAGCCCCTATTTAAAGAAATGAATTGTGTCCTTATTAATTTGCACAAGATATGGAATTATGATTTTTTTGTTTACAATGATGATGCCTACAAATATATGCTTAGTTATTTCCTAAGCAAAAAGAGTTCAAACCAGACAATGTCCAAAAAGTTATATACCTAATTTAAAAAAATCATTGCTGGGCACCTGCGTTTGTCAATATTACTAATTCAGTATAAGCAAAGTTTGGCATGTAGTACAGATAGTTTTATTTTTGTACAAGATAGAAATTAGAATGTTTTACATATGGTAATGGAAGCTCGGTTTGCATAATTTCAAAAACTTATTATATTCAAATTAATCACTCAATGAACATTGTTGCGTTTAAAAACATACCTCATGGGGTAGTAATTCGACATTTTGAGTCCAAACAGGATCACCAGTGTGAACGCTTTCAGTTTTCATTGTTAAATAGAAATCTTATGTCCTTTCTTAAATTGCCCTCATTTAATTCATTTTATAGATTACGAAATAAATAAAAATTATTTATTAAATACGATACACAACCTCAAAATTTTGAAGTTTTATGGCTGTTTATATATCTTCTTTACAGTAGTAGCCGTAGTAGTGTGTCCTTTCTCTCCATGTTATCCAGTTAACAGTTAATTCAGCCTCGACTGTACGGCTACAACTATAAATTGCCGCGTTTGGGAATCCACCATATGCTGCGTTTGAGAATCCACATCGGATGCATTTTTTACATCTCGAGCGTTTTTTTATCCACATCTGACACATCTGTCCCATTACATTTACGTATACTGAATCACGTGATCAAAGATTTTTTACATCTCAGATGCATCCGATGTGGATTCTCAAACGCAGCAATAGACATCGAATCCACATCGGATGCATCATGCATCTGAGATGTATAGAGTTCTGTGCAGTGTTGCCAGGTATACCATTTTTATGGTATTTATACCATTTTTTTTACTACGCTACCTGCATGTTTTTGAGGATACCATTTTCCATTTTTATACCATTTTTTGGCTACTGATACCATTTTACTACCATATTTTTAACTCTTAGATTTTTATTTGATTCAATATAACAGGTTCTTTCGTTCGACCCACTGGTGTAGGAATGAACTACAACAACGGACACTAAACCTTTCGTTTGGCCCGGTGTAAAATCCACTACACCTTCCTGTCGGGGAAGTGGTGTCCACTGGTGGATATTTTCTTTATCAACCATTAAGCAAGAGTGAATCATGATACTAATAGTATCATGAGGAGTGAATTACTCTCTCATGAGTATAAGGAATAAGGAGGAAGTAAACTAGATAAATAAGGTAGTGTAATTTACACTGGTGGACACTGTACCAATAGCGAACAAAAAAACCTAAGCTGTCGTAGTCGAAAAACAGTATTAATACAAAGGGTACACTGAGTATCTGGCAAATTTGCTCAGTTCAGTAACATCATACTATCTATTCTTTGTTCTTCCACTCTTGCTCTTAATAATATTTTATTTGAATCATAGTTTATGTTACTTTCATTTTTTATTTGTTCATTATGTATATATGTATTATTTGAAAATAAATGATAGCAAAATTATATAAAAACTGTGTTATCATGCATTTTCAAATAAACTTAGGGTTGCCATATCGACAATGTGTAAAAAGTAGGACAATATTTCGAGACTCTAAAAAAAAGTTATCTTATTTTTTAATCAACTCCTGATTCTTCTACGGAGCTTCTCAAAGAAAAAGGGTCAGCTTTTTTCGCGTGGTATTGGATACAGGATTTATGTTTAACCGGTTGAATTTTACACTTTTTAGTATTATAAAAATCGAAATTATTTAACAATTTTTCCTAAATTGGAAAAAGCTAGGCATAAAGAAAAGCCGGCCGGACATTAACAAATTGTCAAAAAACGGAGGACATATCCGGCTTTAGCCGGACGTCTGGCAATCCTAAATAAACTACATGTGTGCAAAACTTTATTATTTAGTGTTATCAAGATTATTCAATAAGATATACCATTTTTTGTCAGTAAAATACCATTTTTTTAAATTTCGGATACCATATTTGTTTGTTCTGCATCTGGCAACACTGGTTCTGTGGTATAGAGAAAGTAAAAGTTGAAAAGTCTTTTGGTAGGTAGAGAGGGGGTAAACGTCAAACCACGTCGGGCGGCTTCGAGAATTTCACAGTAATGTTTACCTGCCAGTGTCGTTTCATAGAATAAGTAATTTTAAATTGTTATCGGCGGAACCAGACAATTGCATGTATTTATGGATTATAAATAATTATTAAACATGTATTATAATATTCAAATTATAATTTTACAAAATTTCAACAGCTATTCACAATTTATTAAACTATTTACTCGAAATTGTTATTAACATCTATAAAATAATTTTGTACGCCAATGTATCGCGTCCAGTGAGATCCGCTGCCAACCTGTCAATTTATGTGTATAAAGTAGGCGAGTTCGGTCAGTCAGGGGCTGGAGCGGGACAACTTTTAGGGTGCTTTTAAATGACATTTAAGAGTGTTAAACTGTCACTAATCGGACTAAACCTAACGCTAAAAGGGTCGTTTGGAGTTAAAAGTGTTAAAGGAGTTAAAGAAACTTGGCAGACCGAACGCAATGAGTGGGAGAACTGGCAAAAGCATTTCTAACTTTTACTTCTGTTCTATGCCACGTTCAGTGTTGCCAGGCCCTGTCAACCGAAAATCGGTAGAATTATCGAGAAAAATCGGTAGATCTCAGCAAAAAACGGTAGATTTCAAAAATCAAACGAAATTTGTAGAAAACAAAGTTTTTAATATTAAAAAGTAACAAAAAAATCTAAAACACACATTAACTGACATTTTTAAAAAAGAAAAATCGTAGAAAATAAAAAACAAAACCCATTATTTTTAAAAGAAAAAACAATTTTTTTACAAAATTTTAATATTAGAAAGCTCTATAACTGCAAACTGTAAAACTATCGAATTAGGAATTATCTTCTTCTTTCTAAATTCCCCAATTTATAACTTCGTTGCTTGTAATTCCCCGATCCCCGATTGCTAGTGTATGTTCAGAGTACCGAAAAGAATGGTGGAAAGTCTATAGTTTGTTTTACTTTTAATGCATATTTTAATAAGTCATATTTAACAAATTTTTAAAAGTTATGGACTTTTCTCAATTTTTTATAGTATTTAAAAGCTAAAACGTAAAATACACTCTTTTATTTTTACGCTAATTATTTCAGGAAAGTTGTGTTAAGATTTAAAAATGTACTATCGATGAGGTGACGCAAATTTGCAATCGTGCTTATTCGAAAATACTTTTTATTAAACTAATCGTGTTACGTATTTGTTGACACTATAACGCCCGTATGCACCGTACACGTTTAATCCAGATCAAGGGTTTAATCGCGTTTAGTACCATAGCTAAAAATGGTACTAAACGCGATTAAACCCTTGATCTGGATTAAACGTGTACGGTGTATACGGGCGTGAGATATAGAAATTTAAAGTGACGTCTTGTATTACTTCGAATTAAAAATTGTTTTCTAACCTAAGAAAAAAGTTGAGTTGGGTCTTAAGAAAGTTTGTAAAATGCAATGTTAAGTGAATATTTGTATAATATAATCAAAGATTATTTGAAAAATCGGTAGATTGCCTAAAAAATCGGTATATTGCCTAAAAAATCGGTATATCGGTAGATTTGTATAGATTAACATCAAAATCGGTAGATCTACCGATTAATCGGTAGCAATGGCATCACTGGCCGCGTTTGAGTTTGAGAATCCACATCGGATGCATCTGAGATGTAGAATAGTAAATCTTTGATCACGTGATTCTATATACGTAAATGTAATGCAGATGTGTCAGATGTGGATATAAACAAACGCTCGAGATATAAAAAATGCATCGGATGTGGATTTTCAAACGCGGCAGTAGTAAATCTTTGATCACGTGATTCAATATCAATATACGTAAATGTAATGGGACAGATGTGTCCGATGTGAATCTGTGATGTGGATAAAAAAACGCTCGCGAGATGTAAAAAATGCATCCGATGTGGATTCTCAAACGTGGCAATATACAATTAATGACCTTTTTACGTTCCTATCTGAATATAGATATAAGGAATCATGATTTTTTTCGACCTCGAGTTTTCGACGGATTTTTACGTTTTGACTTTTCGCGATGATGTATGTGTGTGTGTGTCCACCATAACTCATGAACCGATACATAGAAAAACACCAAATTTTTAAACTTAAGCTTTATTCCAGCGTCTAATGAACTGATTAGATTTTGGGCAGAGTCAGAACATCTGGGGGGTACTTCATTTTTATATTTTATGGAATATATCCGTTATTTACGTTTGGAGAAGAACATTCTTCAAATAAAAGTTACTTACAATATTATTATCTATAATTTTTGTTCTATACGAAATTTTCCTAAAATGGTCCGTATTCGAGAAATTTAACAAAATGTAAAAAAAATTATTTTTTATAAAAATTGTTCAAATAAAAGTTGTTTTTATATAATTATCTATAATTTTTATCCCATACATAATTTCTCTAAAATGGACCGTATTCGAGATATTTGAGAAAGTGTGTAAATTTCGAATTTTGAAGAAAACTCAAAAACGGATAAAGGAAAAAACATTAAATTTGAAACTTAAGTTTTATTTTGGCCTGAGGTGAAATGATTAGATTTTGGACGAAGGCGGAACATCTGGGGGGGTACTTTATGGGTGGCCATTTTTATATTTTATGGAATTTATCCGTTATTTACGTTTGGAGAATAAATTTTTTTAAATAAATGTTACTTCTAATATTATTTTCTATAATTTTTGTTCTACGCAAAATTTTCCTAAAATGGTCCGTATTCGAGAAATTTTACAAAATGTAACAAATTATGATTTTTAAGAAAACTTGAATTAAAAGATGTTTGCCATATCGATCTCTATAATTTTTGTTTTTTTACATTTCTTTAAAATAGACCATAATGGAAAAATTGGAGGAAAATTATAAAATTTAAATTTTTCAGAATTTTCGAGTTAGATGTATGTGGAAAATGTATACATTAAGTTAACCTCTAAATATTTACAGGGATGCTATAATAGGTTGTACAAAATAACCGAAAAAAGCCCGTAATAACTAGATAGGAAGGTCATGTGTTGGACACATCAGATTTTTCTGAATGGGGAAACGAACAAAAAAGGTCTGAAATTTGAAATGAAGGCTTTAAAAAATAAAAATCGGAAATGTTCTAATAGGTTCTGTAACATGGTCGCAATAAAAATTCGATACGAGTGAAGCGAGCGTGAAGAACCACGAGTATCGGATTTTCATTCCAACAGAGTAATAGACTGTACTTTCTCCACGGCCACAGACAGTACACCAAATCCTTTGGATATCTACTGAACATCCCAATATCCACTGAATGTCCAGTCCATGGTGGATATCTATTTTATATCCATGAGCTGTAATTTATAGACATGCAAATGTCCATAAATAATAGTAATTATATAGCAAATTATTAAAAAATTACGCCATTGTGGCTAATAGTACCGTTCAGATATTTAAAATTAATTTGTTTAAGGTGTATTCAATATCCCATGGACATCCACTAAATATATCAAAGTCTAGGCGCGAACGCAAACCATCGTGGATATCCACTAGATGTAATTTTTGATTTTGCTTACTAAGTATAGATGATACTACTTTCACATCTACTCATGCTCAACCCGCCGTAATTGAGTTCGATCGAAATTTGTTTCACAATCAGAATCCATTAGAGACTGGAGTCGAGAATTTCCATTTATTGCTGAAGAGTCCTAATAAGGAAAACTTTCTCCTTGGTGGGCAAAATCAAATGCAGAGTGTTGAAAATATTTTTTATCTCTGCTATTTTCTTTCGATTTTATTCAATAATCATTGGTTACTTATGAACCTCTACTAAAGATACCTATAAAATATTTTGCTGAATATCCGAATTCTTCTATATCCTGGGATATAGACGGACATTTGGTTGGATATCAATATTGGATATCCACAGAATATGTTCTGTGGATATCTCTGGGATTTCTTGTATTGTCACTCATTAGATATTTTGCTGTATATCCATATGATATCTTCTATATTCTGGATATAGACGAACATTTGGATATCCATATTATTAGATCCACGGAATATTTCTGATATCCTGTGGATATATTGGATATCCACAGAAGATATTCTGTGGATATCTCTGGGATTTGGTGTGTTGTATGGGTAGTAGGAGTTGAATATAGTAAAATGAAACTTTGAACAAAATGAAATATTTAATCTAACTTATATTAGGCAAGTTTTTATTTAAATTATTTGCATAATTTGGCAGTTCAGAAGAAATATCAAAGTCTATATAATAATCATTATAATCACCAATTTTTGAATTCAAGTTCCACTTAACAAACGCCACTTTATTCAGGCAAATTCAAACTAAATAATGTCACGTAGAATTTTAATCGGTACCGTAACTGGGCCGAAAGAGGCTTGCCGGATGTCGGACTCGGTCTGATATACGAGTGCAGCTTCGGCAGAAGCAACCCCGACAACGGCAATCCGAGTACTCGGCTTTCTGTACATGCCGGTGTCAGGCCGAGCGAATGCCGACTATTTGTGGTTTACTGGGAACTGTCAGTCATGAAATTAATGAGTATCTACGATGTCGGCATGGTATATTCACTTCAGCCATTGGCCAGTAGCTATTACCACACGATATACAGGGTGTCCCGAACTTAGACGGTCATATTATAACAGCGTAATCTACATCCTAAAATAGGAATAAAAGTTCATATAAACATAGGTCCGAAAACGTTTCGTTTTCGAGATACAGGGTGTTACAAGTGAAGTCCTGAGCACATTTTTGTAAATATTTTCTAAAATTTCTTTAGTCGCCGGTTTTCCAAAGTAAAAAAAAATAAAATTATTGATTTCACAGGCCTACTAATTATTGTTTACACTTTCAAATAACTTATCATGAAATTTTCAAATACTTTTTCTTGAAAATGGTGCGTCCTAGCGAAATGCAACAGAAGTAGCTTTATTATAAAGAAAACATTGGTTTTCTAAATTTTATAGTCAAAAATGTTAAAAACTGTCAACAAAAAAAACTTAGGGCAATTTTACCCTAAGCCCCCCCCCCCTAATTTTCCCACCTATGAAGATGATCAAAAACAGGGGTTTAGTCCATTAAATAGAGCGTAAAAAGGTAAGCACTTGTACCAAATTTCACTTAGTTATCTTTAAACGTTTAGAAAATATTTACAAAAGTGTGTCATCATGACTTCACTTTTAACACCCTGTATCTCGGAAAAGAAACGTTTTCGGGCCTATGTTTATATAAACTTTTACTCCTATTTTAGGATGTAGATTATACTGTTAAAATGTGACCGTCTAATTTCGGGACACCCTGTATTACATATAATGAACATTCTGTCTCTAGAGTTAGAATGAAATACATGTAAAATACATAAGAGGCAAGTATTTCAGAATTGCAATGGAAAAATAAATTATATATTTTATAGTATCGAATCATGAATAATCGCAAATAAAATACAGGTTGACCTAGGCTAATATTCAATTGAACGTAATACTTCCGAAATACTGGTACGTTTTCATTAGAAATCACCGAAATCGCTTACAAAATCAGTCGAAATCTCCGAAATTATTTCGAAATCGCCGATATCATACGAATTTTTGGTGATTTCCAAAATATGGGTTCGTTTTGAACTTAGTGATATACCCATAGATTAGGGAAGTGGATATAACCCTATTCCAATGGCCAACGACAATTGAAGCGGGTGATGCGTGGCATCTCTTCAAAATATTGTCAGCTAATATTTTTTTATTTGAAATATACCTAACCATAAGATCTCTTATATAATAAATTGAAACTCAGTGAATTTATTCAAATAATTAATTTTAATTCATTATGTGTATTTGCCGAGTTTGGAATTAATTTAAAGATTCATAAAATTTAACCACAAATTAACCATAATTTAACCAATTAAACATGAGATGGCTCTTATTACATCTTGAACGCCTCGTGGAACGAGCCGAGGTCAGCGACCTTTCCGGTCGTGATTTAGCGTTTTACGTTTTCAGTCCGCTACTTTCGCTGGTGAGTGATGCGGTCTCTTAAACGCATCTCGTTCGTCGTATATTAATACGAGAATGCGAGTATCGTAAACGCGTTCTTCCCGTTCATTTGAAGAAAATGTAATAAATGTTTACGCAAATCCACACACTAGAAGGGTTGGTCCTCATTTTAAAATCTAGCAGATACGTTCACATTTTTGTTTATTTTTACGTAAACTCTCCTACTTTAATTTAGTTCTCTCTTTTGTTAATATTTTGATTATTTGTTTAACCTGCAACATTTTTTTTTGTATACTGTATTTGTAAGTCCAAAATTAAAGACTATTAAAAAAAACTTACATCCCCTTGTATCGACGCCACGCTACGTCACTGCCCTATTCCATCTCTGATTTCCTAAATAGCAACCTAAACGAATATCGAGGGGCGAGTTTGTTCAAAATGTTTGACCACTAGGTGGAACTTAAAACTTCAAGTCACGAATATGCCACCCGTAACAAACTAACGTACGTTCCTCCCTTAGATTATACAAACCTTAGATGGAACATAAGACACTGCGCATAATCCCATTTCGAAATTATTCACACCCACCAATCACAGTTGAGAACATCACATGTCAGAGCGTTGTCCATCCAAATTTAATGTCAACGAGAATTAATTTGGTTTTTTAGTGACTTAAATTTTGGAAATTAACGTTTAAAATGCCAAGATGCGTTGTAGAAAGCTTTATTTATAATAAAAGTGCGAAATGTGACGGAGATAAAAGAAACTTATATTTATTTCGGTGAGATTTAATTTTTAAAGATTCTGTCGACGTCCATATTTGTTGATTTGAAAATAAACAGAATCGGACTTGGTCATTGGTACATGTTATAAGTAGCAAATAAAGGTTATTTTTATAAACTGTTTACTATTTGTTGTTTCATGGTGAATCTGTTTTCAGGAAGTGAAAAGAGAAACATACAATCAAATACAAAAATATCAATTTCATTGCCAATTTATTCGTTTCAAACTTCACAATTGGTTTCAATAGTTTTTTCAAAACTATTTATTTAGTATTTCTCTATAACAGGGTTACTCAAAGTGTGCTCCGTGGAGCCCTGGGGCCCCGCAAAGCCTTTTTGAGGAATCCGCGAAGAAAATCATAATAAAAAAAAACAGTACTATCGCCACAAAATGGAGTGACCTTGCTTGAGGAACTTTTTTTTTTGAGAAGTAATTTTTTTAAGTCACTAAGAGGAAGGAGGATATGATTTTGCTTTAGGACTTTTATTTTATTTTTATGGGTGAAATGGATTTGGGATAATTCTTGCAAGGAATCTTTGGAATTAATCAAAAATAAATTAACAACAAATTATGTTCTTATGCATTTTCAGCCTGAGTTGCCGATTAAATTAATCGTAGATGCATCAAATGTGGGAATAAGGGCCATATGTCATGTTTTTTAAAAAAATATTGAGAAATCTATAGCTTCTGCATCGCGTACCTTATCAAAGTCCGAACAAAAATATTCCCAAATTAAAAGAGAAGGCCTTGCAATAATTTTTGGCTTAAATAAATTTAATGAATATTCATATACACATTTATTTATCCTAGTTACAGATTACTTACCTCTGGTAACTATTTTTAACCCAGCTAAAGGTATACCCCAATTTTCAGCCAACAGACTACGTAGATGGGTAGTAATATTGTCAAATTACAATTATAAAATTGAATATGTAAAATCGGAGCATAATATGAAGCCGATTTTTTATCACGTTTACCTTGAAAGTCAAAATGAGAGTCAAATTGAAGAAAAAAATTTGAAAAATATTTTTTAAATTATGTGTTTAATGTGTTGAAGGCCCCCGTCAAATATTTCGCTTTTCAAAAAGGTTCCGTCCCCAAAAAAGTTTGAGAAACACTGCTCTATAATAATATGGGATCTATCCATTTAATTACATTTTATTTTCTCTAATTTTGACATATAAAGTAATATATTTTATAAAGTAGAACATTATGCAACTGATTACGAAAAGTTGATTATGTCACCAGTTACGAAATGAAAATAAATAAAATTGCCTCTTTTTTGGTTTTTAAGTTGAAAAATCGAGAAATCGAGCAATCGAAAAATCGAAAAATCTAAAAATAAAAAAATCGAAAAATCCAAATACGAAAAATCGAAAAAACCAAATATCGAAAAAAAGGCCGAGAATAGTGACATTTCACATTTAAAAATATGACATTACGTTTAACAACAAAAAAGAAAACAAAAAAGAAAAGCTTTAAATTGCGTTATATTTTTTAAATAATTGAACACCGTTATTGAAAACTGCCCAGAAATGTTGGGGGTAAAATTTTGACGTACTCCTTTAAGGATAATGGGTAAAAATGTTTTTTTTTTCAACATTCTCGCGGGTAATATCAAAAATCAGATCGACAACACTGCACAAGTTCCTTATTTTTATTATTATTGAAAAAAAAAACGTCGTAGGGCAATCAAATACAACAATTTTCTGAAATATTTGATTGGAAGTACCTACAAAAGAATGCTGGTGAATTATTTTTCAACACAATTTTATAAATAATCAAGACAAAAATAGAAAAAATCTTGTATGTAAACACGTTACCAAATGCCGTTTTGTGTAACTCGTTCATTTTGCAGGACCTCGCTCCGCTCGTCCCGCAAATATTTACTCGTTACACAAAATAAGGCATTTCGTAACTGGTTACATAAATAGCTATTAATTGACTTCCTAATATTTTAAATCATTGAACGGTATTTTCCGTAAATAATTAAATCATAAATAATTACCGGTATATAAGTACCAAAACATTTTTTTTTCTTCGAAGAATAGGCTTATGTCAAATAAACTTAAAATATAACGAACGAAAAGGTAACCCATTTCTAATAAAATTTAATTATTTATTTTATTTTGGTGTGATCGTAGAAAAAATCTTATGTGTAATTCGGCAAAAAGTACTTTGGCTGTTTCGATAACTTTTTGTCTCAACAGCTATGTTGTTACAATAATTTTATAAACTTCTACTTAGGGTCGATATCACCGTTTTGTTAAACGAAGTTTAAAATACTAAACGAAGATTAAAATGACATTTTTATATTAACAAAAATAAAGTTTAAATTACTAAATGGAGTTTAAAATGACATTTTTACATTAACAATGTCATTTTAATCTTCACTTAGTAATTTAAACTTCGTTTGACACAACGGTGGAATCGCCCCTTAGCTAGTTATATATTGATAAAGTGTTATTGCCCTCATCATAAATGAATCGTGCTGACAAATAAAGTCAAAAAAACGTGTTATAATTTTTCATCTTTACCTACCAAAATTAGGTACTACAATACAAATATTTAAGTCCTGCCCAGAACATCTCCCTACTCCTTCCACCCAGTTTTTCGGTTTTGGCAAAATTCGCGCAGTGACAAATGCTTCCTATGTTACCTCTACCCTTTCTAACCTCTTTGGTTCCTCCTTATATGAAGAAAGCTATTGGACAAAAATCTTATTCCTTTTTAGGTCCTAAAATTTATAATTCACTACCCTGTGAAATTAGAAACGAAATTACATTTTCCTACGACCACTTAGGAAAGTAACACATATCACACTATATAGTCCTATGGAAAGTGTCCTATATCACACGCGTATGACTAAGAATTTACTTTCCACCCAAGTGAGAATATGTTACTTTCCGCAGTAGTTGTCAAAAAATGTCAAACGCCTAATTTCTATTTTGATCTATGTAATGTCCATATTAATACTAAAATCGATATGATTGTTAAATTATTGAAATTGTTTTAAATTAGATCCTAGATATTTATCTTTAACAATTATTATTAAAATAATTTTAAAATAACTAAGATTATGTTTGCTCTTTAATTTGGGTAAATACATAACCGATTAGATCATTCAATTGACGTAAGGCCCATTAGCTCAGTTGGTTTAGACGTCGAACTTATCAACTTTGCCATTTTTTGACCGCGTTCAATCTATGGTTCAAATCTTGGCGGAGCCGAATTTTTTTTTTGTTTTTTTTTTTTATTTTTTATTAGTTTTTTTTGTTTAGAAAATATGAAAATTGAATAAATACGATTATTGTTGATTATTTTTTTAAATACATTTTAATTAATATAGTAATAATAACCTTGGTTTTACATTTTTTTGATATTATTTTGTAAGCTAATTTCTATTTTGATCTATGTACCTAATATCCATATTAATACTAAAATCGATATGATTGTTAAATTATTGAAATTGTAAATTAGATCCTAGATATTTATCTTTAACAATTATTATTAAAATAATTTTAAAATAATGTTTGCTCTATATTTTGGTTAAATACATAACCGATTAGATCATTCAATTGACACAAGGGCTGTTAGCTCAGCTGGTTAGGACGTCGAACTTATCAATTTTGCCATTTTTCGACCGCGTTCAATCTATGGTTCAAATCCTGTCGGGGCAGAATTTTTTTTTTGTTTTTTTTTATTTTTTTTAGTTTTTTTTGTTTAGAAAATATGAAAATTGAATAAATACGATTATTGTTGATTATTTTTTTAAATACATTTTAATTATTATAGTAATAATAACCTTGGTTTTACATTTTTTTGATGACATTATTTTGTGGTCGTAGGAAAAATATTGTACATCACTTGTGTGAAAAGTGATTTTCCACACTCGTGTGAAAAATGTCACTTTCCACACTCGTAATGTAATATACTATTTCGATATACAAAAAGAAAATAAAAAGATTTATCTTGAGCATGCCGCCACGTGCCTTTGCACATCAAATTATTGAAAATTAGAATTTATCTTTAAAATCCCTGTGTGTGTGTGTATATATATATATATAATCTATATTATTATTATTATTATTATCATTTTTGTTATTTACATTATTTTAGATAGTAAGGTTCTATATTTTTATGTAAGTTTAAATACTTTTTTATATACCAATAATGTTAAAAAATGTGTAGTATGCCACATACAAGTAACTTGCTTTACTTCATGGTTTTTATCTCATTTACTGTATTTCCGTTTATTTGTTGTTACTAATTATTATGTACTATGTATTTCTATGCAAATAAACATTATTATTATACTCCTAAATTAATCATATCATATATCATCATCATCACATATAATTATCATATATTATCATATAAATATATATAAATGCAGAAGTTCGGATGGATGTTTGTTGCTCAATCACACAAGAACGGCCGAACGGATCTGGATGAAATTTGGCACATAGATTGTAGTCTGGAATAGCACATAGGTTACTTTATATCCCAAAAAAATGTACGGTTCCCGTGGGATCGATGTGTTTTTGTTTTTCACAGAGCAAGGGATCGGACATAATTTTTTGCATAGTGGGTAGTGAAACATGAAAATTTGAAATACTGCTACTGAGCATAAATAAATAATGACATGTTTCAGGGTTTTTGATTTTTCACATTTTAAGGGGGGGGGGGGGGGAAACGGAGGTTAAAAGTTTGCATGGAAGCATCGATTTTTTATAGGTAGGAACTTGAAAATTCGAATTATAGCTACTCATCACAAATAAATAATGATGTGATTCAGGTTTTTGGATTTTCATATTTTAAGAGGGGAAAGAGGGAAAATGAGGATAAGAGAGGAAATGATGAAAAGAAGGAAAATGGGAGAAATTGGAGAAATGGGGGGAATGGGGAAATGTGTAGGGAGTGAAAGTTTGTATGGTAGGAACTTGAAAATTGGAACTGTAGATACTCTTCATAAATAAATAGACATGTTTCCAAGTACTTGGATTTTACATATTAAGGGAGGAAACGGAAAGTAAAAGTAAATAAATAAATAAAAATAAATAATCATATATTGTGATGTTTGTTTATTTTCAAACAACAGTTTATTTATTAATAATTTATTTAAACACTTATTTATTTTAAACAATACTATTTTAATTTATATATACTTCGAATGTCTTTAAACTGATCACTATTTATATTCACCACTGTCTATCTACTAATTACTATTTATCTGCACTGTCCATATAACTACTTATTCTGATGACTCTCCTCCACCAATTTATATACAAATTGGTGGTCTAGAATGCTCCCCCACCAAAATTGCCCGTATGTACCAGAAATGTTATCACGTTCTAGAAATAGTATCTCGTTGACCCTGGAATGTTCGCGAAAGTATCTCCACCACAGTCGTCCCATAGGTTTGGTCTTAAGGGGTTTAATTATGTATAATAATCGGACAAGTTGAGCCTTAAAGGCCAAATAAGACAGAGAGGGACTTGGAGTATTAGAGCATGACTGAATAATGAAATGGCTCACATTACAATATCATATAAATATATAAAAGCGAAAGTTTGGATGGATGTATGGCTGGATGGATGTATGTATGTTTGTTGCTCAATCACGCAAGAACAGCCTAACGGATCTGGATGAAATTTGGCACAAATATAGATTATAGCCTGGAATAGCATATAGGCTACTTTTAATCCCGAAAACATGTACGGTTCCCGTGGGATCGATTTCGTTTTGTTTTTCACGGAGCAAGGGATCAGATATAATTTTTGGCATAGTGGTAGTGAAACATGAAAATTTGAAATACTGCTACTGAGTATAAATAGATAATGACGTGTTCCAGAGTTTTTGGTTTTTCACATTTTACGGGGGGGAAACGGGGGTTAAAAGTTAGCATGGAAGTAACGATTTTTTATTCGTAGGAACTGGAAAATTGGAATTATAGCGACTCATCACAAATAAATATTGGTGTGTTTCAGGTTTTTGGATTTTCATATTTTAAGAGGGAAAATGGGGGTAAAAGGGAAAATAAGGGAAAGAAGGAAAATGGGAGAAATTGGGGAAATGAGGGAAATTGAGGAAATGTGTAGGAAGTGAATGTTTGTATGGTAGGAACTTGAAAATTGGAATTGTAGGTACTCTTCATAAATAAATAGACATATTTTAAAGTATTTGGATTTTACATATTAAGGAAGGAAACGGAAGGTGAAAATTTGAATGACTTTTTAATTGTTGAAATTTGAAAATTGGAATTGTAGCATAAGTAAATAATGACGTATTTCAAGGTTTTTGGATTTTCACTTTTTAAGAAGGAAGGAAAATGGGGAGTATCGTAAGAATAAAAAAAAAATAAAAATATCTAAAAATAAATAAAAATTAATAAAAATAAATAAAAGTAAATAAAATTAAATAAAAATAAATAAAAATAAATAAAAATTAATAAAAATTAATAAAAATTATTAAAAATTAATAAAAATTAATAAAAATTAATAAAAATTAATAAAAATTAATAAAAATTAATAAAAATTAATAAAAATTAATAAAAATTAATAAAAATTAATAAAAACAAATAAAACTAAATAAAAATTAATAAAAATCAATAAAAATTAATAAAAATTAATAAAAAGTAATAAAAATTAATAAAAATTAATAAAAAATTAATAAAAATTAATAAAAATTAATAAAAATTAATAAAAATTATTAAAAATTAATAAAAATTAATAAAAATTAATCAAAATTAATAAAAATTAATAAAAATTAATAAAAACAAATAAAACTAAATAAAAATTAATAAAAATTAATAAAAATTAATAAAAATTAATAAAAATTAATAAAAATTAATAAAAATTAATAAAAATTAATAAAAACAAATAAAACTAAATAAAAATTAATAAAAATCAATAAAAAGTAATAAAAATTAATAAAAATTAATAAAAAATTAATAAAAATTAATAAAAATTATTAAAAATCAATAAAAATTAATAAAAATTAATAAAAATTAATAAAAATTAATAAAAATTAATAAAAATTAATAAAAATTAATAAAAATTAATAAAAACAAATAAAACTAAATAAAAATTAAAAAAAATCAATAAAAATTAATAAAAAGTAATAAAAGTTAATAAAAATTATTAAAAAATTAATAAAAATTAATAAAAATGAATAAAAATAAATAAAAATTATTAAAAATTAATAAAAATTAATAAAAATTAATAAAAATTAATAAAAATTAATAAAAATTAATTAAAATTAATAAAAATTAATAAAAACAAATAAAACTAAATAAAAATTAATAAAAATCAATAAAAATTAATAAAAAGTAATAAAAATTAATAAAAAATTAATAAAAATTAATAAAAATTATTAAAAATTAATAAAAATTAATCAAAATTAATCAAAATTAATCAAAATTAATCAAAATTAATCAAAATTAATAAAAATTAATAAAAACAAATAAAACTAAATAAAAATTAATAAAAATCAATAAAAATTAATAAAAAGTAATAAAAGTTAATAAAAATTAATAAAAAATTAATAAAAATTAATAAAAATTAATAAAAATTAATAAAAATTATTAAAAATTAATAAAAATTAATAAAAAATAAAACTAAATAAAAATTAATAAAAATCAATAAAAATTAATAAAAAGTAATAAAAATTAATAAAAATTAATAAAAAATTAATAAAAATTATTAAAAATCAATAAAAATTAATAAAAATTAATAAAAATTAATCAAAATTAATAAAAATTAATAAAAACAAATAAAACTAAATAAAAATTAATAAAAATCAATAAAAATTAATAAAAAGTAATAAAAGTTAATAAAAATTAATAAAAAATTAATAAAAATGAATAAAAATGAATAAAAATGAATAAAAGTTAATAAAAATTAATAAAAATTAATAAAAATTAATAAAAATTAATAAAAATTACTAAAAATTAATAATCATTATTTCTTTTAAATTATAAAAACGACACCACGCGTGCAAAAGCTAGTAAATATATAAATGCGAAAGTTTGGATGGATGTATGTTTGTTGCTCAATCACGCAAGAACGGATCTGGATGAAATTTGGCATAAATATAGAATATAGTCTGGAATAGCACATAGGCTACTTTTGATCCCGAAAAAATGTACGGTTCCCGTGGGATCGATTTTTTTTTTGTTTTCCACAGAGCAAGGGATCGGACATAATTTTTTGCAGTGGTAGTGAAACATGAAAATTTGAGCATAAATAAATAATGACGTGTTTCAGGGCTTTTGGTTTTTAACATTTTAAGGAGGGGAAACGGGGGTTAAAAGTTTGCATGGAAGCATCGATTTTTACTTTCCTATTTGTATACAGATATAAGGAAAGTATAGGAATCATGATTTCTTTCGACCTCGAGTTTTCGACGGATTTTTACGTTTTGAGGTCTCCTGAATCCGTTATAAAAATTATAAAAAATTAATAATCATTCATTTTTTTAAATTATAAACGCGACACATATTTGTAATAAAACTATATTTCTGTTTCTTTTTGACTAGCTTTGTACATTTTCTGTATGTATGTATATAAGTGCAATAAACTATTATTATAATTATTATTGGGTCATGACAAAACAGCGCAGGACAAAATAGTGCAGGACAAAATAGCGCAAGACAAAATAGTACTGTCATATTTTGTTACAAGTTAATTTGTTTCACTTTTTTGAAAAAGAGCCTATTAAAATTTAAAAAACTCAACTATTTTACCTAACTCGGGCGGCCTGAAACCATCGCAGGTTGCTTTGAAAAAAAAAAATAACATAAAATTGGAAAAATTAAAAAAATCGTAACTAATTTACCTAACCTGTGCGGCCTGGAGCCATACACAGCAACCCACCATGGCTCCAGGCCGCACAAGTTAGGTAAATTAGTTTGAAGTTTTTTCCATTTTAATTAGAATACTGTCATATTTTGTTACACGTTAATTTGTTTCACTCTTTTTTGAAAAAGCGCTTACTTGACTCACTATATTTTTTTTGTGGGAATCCATTACGGACACCATGCATATGGTTCTGCCTGTACCTGCTAGTGTGGGACTCCCGGCTGAGGGTGCAAGGCCGGAATACCCACTAAAACCACCCTTAAAGCGTTGTGAGCCTTCTTGGAACTACCTGGTGGTACTGCTTCACTATAATTAGAATTTATTTATTTCAGGCGCTAACTTGTCTCTCATGTATTTGCTTCGGCGTAAATTTGTCCCGCACGAAATTGTTTCGCGCTAAAATGGGTCGATCCTAAAGCGTGAGATAGATGAAGCTACACTTCAAACATTCTCTTCATAGGCGTCGTCGGAACAGTATTTGTTACGCATTATTTCAATAAATTTCATAAATTAAATATATTGTTACGCAGCCCCCTGTAGCGTGCTGCAGTCGTCATAAGTAAAGGTACGAGTAAATGAAGAAGATAGAATATGCTCTAAGAATATTCCCGAAATGTCTCGAAATGTCATTCCTTGTCAAAGAAAAGTCCAGATTGTTCGAGAAGGTCGAGGCAAGCTATATAAGGCGACGACCTGACGTCAGAGTTCAGTTTTATGGTAGACGTTATCCGTTAAAGTTATCAGTTGTATAATTATTGTTAAAGTTGTAGTTGTATTGTAGAGTTAAAATAAATTGTGATACCAAAAGCCAGTGTAACAGAGGTGACAGCGGTGGGATAAACAGTCAAAGTTCATGGTAAATACTAGATCCACTGAGTACGAAGCAGACATGGATACTTCAGGCCCACCAGCATGGATTTTGAAGATGGAAGAGGAGAAGTAAAGGCGTAGGAAGGAAGAAGAGGACGAAAAGAAAAGGCGAGAAGAGGAGAAGGAGAGACGCAGGATGGATGAAGAAAAAGGGAAGGAAGAGAGGCGTAGAAAAGATGAGATAGAAATTATAAATGCTTTGCTGCAAATCCAGGAAACCTTCAAGTAAGAGGTTGGTCAGACTAACCTTAGCCTGGGTACCAGGCCACAGGGGACATAAGGGCAATGAAGAGGCTGATTTACTAGCCCGAGAAGGAGCCTCAAAGGCTCTTATTGGTCCAGAACCCTTCTGTGGTGTAACAAAAACAACTATCAGAACATGCACAAAGCAGTGGATGTTTAAAAAATCTCAGGAGTGGTGGAAAAACTCTCCAGGACAGAGACAGGCCAAAGAGTTCATAAAAGGACCAGCGGCTAAACTCACCGAGCATCTACTAAGCCTTAATAGGACAAATACTAGAGTACTAGTAGGTCTATTAACAGAGCATTGTAGGCTTAAGAAATATATATATATATATATATATATATATATATATATATATATATATATATATATATATATATATATATATATATATATAATATCGGTCTGACAGAAGAGACCTTGTGCCAATTCTGTCAGGAAGAGGAGGAAACGGAGTACACGTATTGTGCTACTGCGAACGTCTAGCAAGACAGATTCCTTACACTTGGAGAAGAAAAACCAAGGGCAACTAGCTATACCGGAGAACTACTTCCCAGTCTATGGAGTCTACTACAAAAGACCGAATTAGACAAGTTACTCTAAATAACGATTCAAGGATATCCACAATAGATCTGAAAAGGTCGAGGTGGGGGAGGCCACGTGGCCCACAATCCTAATTAAATCTAATCTAATCTGAGAGGTTGGTCAGCTTAAAATTAGAGTAGATCTGTTAGAGCAACAACAAGAGCATTTAAAAACAAATTTAGAACAGCAGCAAGATTATTTAAAAATTAATTTAGAACAACAACGAGAGAATTTAAAACAACAGGAAAAGGTTAGAGTAGAGTTCGAAAGGCAAATTAGAACTGAACTAGTTGAGTTAGAAAGAAGAATTCGTAGCCTAGCTTCGATAAGCAACAGAGAAGCTGAAAACACTACCTCGTCCTCATCTGTAATCGAACCAAGCCATATTCAACACCCAGTTTCACAAATCCATACTAGCAAGATCATTAAGGACCGATTCCACCGTTGTGTTAAACGAAGTTTAAAGTGACATTTTTACATTAACAATGTCATTTTAATCTCCGTTTAACACAACGGTGGAATCGGCGCTAAGCCACCCACGTTTGACGGTCAGACAACATGGGAAACGTATCGCCTCCAATTTGAAGCTGCAGCTAGAGCCAATGGCTGGGCTGAAAAGGAGAAAGCGGCTGCATTGATAGTGTCGCTGCGAGGACAAGCAGCAACCGTTTTACAGTTACTCCCTCAAGAAGAACCCAGTTATTCATCTCTCGGCCAAGCTTTGGAGACAAGATATGGCCAGCAACATTTGAAACGGGTATTTCAAAGCCAGCTAAAGATTCGTAGTCAGAAACATAATGAGAGTCTACAGGAGTTCGGGGCTGGCATAAGAAAATTGATTCATCTGGCCTATCCACAGGCGCCCAAAGATTTCCAAGAACAAATCGGAATAGAGACATTCATTGATGAACTACAAGATGCGGAAATGCAGCATGTCCTTCGTCTACAACATCACAAGACGCTGAAGGAGAAACTGATTGCAGCCCAGGAATATGAAGCGGTAAAACTCATATCCAGATCTTCTCGCGCAAAAATGAGAGAAATTAAATCCCAGGAAAGTGAGGACCCCAATGCTAATGATATTCCCCAACCTATCCTCTCGCAAATATTAAATATCCTGCAAAATATACAACGAAATAGCCAAAATAGGAACAGAAGATGCTTCAATTGCGGAAGAATCGGGCACCTTCAAAGAACCTGTAGAAGCAGAGCTCGTTCTATAGAGAATCAGGGAATGAGGCCGGAAAATCACAAAGATCAATCTTCCTAAGCCCGTCACGAAGTCCAACAAGAAATAGTCACAGCAGCTATGCGTCCCGAAGTAGCCAATCACCCACACCGAGCCGGTTTTCTAGCAATAATCAGGAAGTAGAGCATTGTAGAGGCCATCTGTATAGCAACGCAGACATTCTCTCCAGGCGACCCTGTTTA